>CATNUY010000036.1:372500-476000 GCA_951217065.1 Baccha elongata
TAAATCTTAAAACTAAAATTATTTTTGTTTAAGCTCAATCCTAAAATACTATATTCAATTGCGTATCGAAAAAAAACTTATTCTTGAACTAAAATGAGCAACTATGCTGTGGTCCTTAACCTCATTCGATAAAAAAAAATATCATATTATTATAACTTCAAGTAGGTATGTCAAAAGTTAACAAATTATTTTTTTATCTTCAATACAAAATCTTCAGTTAATTTAGAAACTTATCGTAAATGAAAACAAAGTTCATAAAAAGTCATAAAAATATTTAAGTCGAGAAAAACAACTCGTCTAAGTCATCTACTAGTACGTAGGTATCAAAAAAAAAAGAATCGAAAATGATTATGTACGTGATTTTAAATCGCGGTCGAAAAATTTTGCTTTGTCCAAGCTGTGTAAAGCACGAGGGTAAAAGTTATGTACTTCCCTCTCTTCGCGATGAAGTGAAATATTCCGACGAATATCACTCAGAAAAAAAATAAACCGGAATCGAATACAAAAAAAATAAATTCGAATGAATTGAACTGACAATCTTTCGAATTTGTATGGCGGTCGCTTAACTCTGCAATAAAAATTTTATTTCTAATGCCAGTCAAGGTAGATTTAGACGCAGGACCTTAAATTCGACAGATGTTAGTTTATACCCGTCTGATCACACAAATCAGAATTTTTAAAAATTAAACGCGAAAACGAAAAACGTAAATTGAAACATATACACATATGTCCACACAAAATTTCAGAAAAACTCTCTTATTCAAAAGAAGTTTCTGAATAAAAACTTTAAAAATAAATGTTGCGAAAAGAATATTAATGACCAAAAGTCAGTACAAGATAAACATCCCTTTCTCAAAACAAAAATAAAAAAAAACTCTTTGATAGTTACCAAAAGATTGGCACTTCGGATATTAAAGTTAATACAGGTAATGAAATATGGACGAGACGCTATAAAAGTAAAATTTAGTAAATGTAATTTTATGTCAATATAATATAATTCAAAAATATAATATTTTCTAAAAAGGTACGCAGAATGAGAAGGTGCACCCTATCACCTATAGTACAGACAACACTAAATACTTGAACGATGATGTACATATTTAGTATTCAGTTTTATGATTACAATGACAGAAAAAATGATTATTCGTTTTATTTAAATTTTTTTTTGTTTCAGATGTAGATATATATATGTAAGACCCTAATCGAATAAAAATGATATAATTTCAATCAACAATTATTATTATCATTGAGTGACGTAGTTCGTATTGTTGAACTCAATAAAAAAAAATGTTTGTATTAATTCGACTTTGAACGAAATGTAAGAAGAGGTAAGCAAAATGTAGGTACACATCAGATTTCGCTTTTCTGTTGCTTTGCATACCCAAGATCTAATCACGATATATTTCATAAAAATTTACTTAGACGGTGGTGTTCCTTTACAAAAAAAAAGAAATGATTTAAGAAATTTAACTTGAAATAGTAATTTTAGTCAATATTGAGCAAATAGTCACATTCAATGACATATACGTAGGTACTATATAACTTTTTCTTTTATAGAAGATTATAAATTTCATCTAAACGGTCTTGATTTATTCACCTTAAGGGTGATATAGAATATTAGCTCTGTACAAATCGTACGAACGTATGCAAAAGAAATTCAAAAATAACATCCATGGATGTATATAACTCTACGTGTATAAACGCACAATTTTCTGGTGTCTTAGAAGGCGATACCTAGGTATATAAAAATTTTCTTATATTTTTTTTGTTGATTTCAAAGAGGACACTTTCTAATTGTTTTTATTAATATGACTGTACGGATACACAAAAGATTCAATGTATAAACTTTCAGAGATTTTTTTTTTGTATCTCAATACACAATTCAATTATACAATAAAAATTTTATCTTTCATACCTCTGGATCCTTTATATTTGTTTTTGTGAAGTAAATGTAATACTCAAATGTTTTCTCCATTACAGCAACTGATGGAATTGATGCGCGTTGTCCAACGTTGGAATTCTTCTGCTAGCCGCATAGTAACATTATTCGTACGATGAGATTTTTGTGAAGATTTTTGACTCATTCACTTTTCTTTGATGCAATTCAATTTTTCTGATGTTCATTGGTGGCGTCTTATACGATTACGATGGCCATGGATTAGTTATAAAAACCAGACAGAAGGCCTTTGGGAGATTGGAGGACTTTCGTGTAGGTAACGTGGTTGAGCGAGTGGACACTTTTTGTGTGGCGAATGTCCCACTCCACCACTGAGTTACCGATGACGTCCTCTGCCACGTCTCCAAATTGATTTCTGCCTGTGTGAAAGAAAGTTTTATTAGAATATGTCTTCGACAAGTGGACATTTGTAAATTTACATATATTTCAAAGCCAAAAATTAAATATGCTAAAAATCTGATAAAAATTGAGATGCACAAAAATCGTAACTTAGATTTTCCACTTTTTGTACTTAAACCTTAGGTATGCCTATACGCTGACGATGATTTAGGCGCTTTTCATTGAAATACATGTGACGACACGTGCATTCGCAGATGGCCATAGAAATTTTCTATAAAAATTTCCACCTTTTTTTCAGAGTTTTTTCTTAAATTACCTGTTTTTTCCAAATCGTTACTGCTAATGATTGTGCTTCGGTTAATGCAATTTTTCCCTGATCAGAATTTTATTTCGTTTTCTCGAGGTGCTTTTTTTCTCCTTTAAGCTGCCTGGACTGTACTTTTCCAAAAGGGTGGATTGCTCCTAATCACATATAAAAAAATCGAAAAGATTTTCTCTTTTAACTAGACACAACTTTTTGGACATATTTTGTGGTAATTACAATGTCGATAATTATGGAAATCACTTAGGAATTGTCACCAAAAGAAAGAAATTTCTTACCTGATGTTACTTGTGCTCCTTTTTCTTGGACTTATAATGGCTGATAATTTCGCTACAATCTTGAAATATAGGATTAATCCTTATGATTTTCTCGGAACTTTACTTTTTCTTTACGCTCAACTGAATTTTCTATTGGACTTAGTCACTTTATTGAGATTGGATCTTTCTTATTTGAAGGATAAAAATTGAAAAGACTTACGGAAATTAATGTGTTCGCTACAAGGGTAACTTTTTCTTCTCTCAAATTGGAAATCGATTATCTGCTGATCGTCAAGTATATACTTGGCTGTAGATGGGCTTTTATTCTGTTACTATCATTTATAGTACCTGAGTGAATTTGCACCTGGACTCGTGAGGTAATTCACATTGAATGTTACTCGCAATGATGAAATGGATTTAATTAACATAGAATTATTTTTCTAATAGGTAGTAAGTATTTATGTTGAAATATCAATTTCTGTAAGTAATTTTAATTTTAGTATGTGTTCGAAAAATAAAAATTAGTGTGTAGTAGTGTTTCTTTAGATTTTCTTTTCCTCGTGTAAGTGATGATGTTACTTTATTTTTAAACTTAGATTAAGTGAAATGAAATAAGTTGAGAATTTTTTCAACAAAAAAAAATTAATCAAGTTTCAGTAGATTGTTTGCATGTCGTAAGTAACTCGTGTGACAATATTTTCTTTTCGAGTTTTCAAATTTTACATTCAATTCCTTCACGAGAGTACTACTGAGTTTGTAACTTTGGACTTTAGTCTGTAACTGAATTTCAAGAAGATTTTTCTATTTTTAACTACAGCTTTTCTGTAAGTAATTTTAATTTTAGTATGTGTTCGAAAAATAAAAATGAGTGTGTAATAGTGTTTCTTTAGATTTTCTTTTACTCGTGTAAGTGTTGATGTTACTTTATTTTTAAACTTAGATTAAGTGAAATGAAATAAGTTGAGAATTTTTTCAACAAAAAAAAAATAAATCAAGTTTCAGTAGATTTTTTGCATGTCGTAAGTAACTCGTGTGACAATATTTTCTTTTCGCGTTTTCAAATTTTACATATAATTCCTTCACGAGAGTACTACTGAGTTTGTAACTTTGGACTTTAGTCTGTAACTGAATTCCAAGAAGATTTTTCTATTTTTAACTACAGCTTTTCTTTTCCTCTGACTATTCCGTTACTACGACAAATATTTCTCAATTCTTCTAACACTGGGTAGTACCCTTTTAACTATTATTTTTCGCATCAAACTTGTTGAGTCACTAATTCTTTTGACCTATGGTCACTTTCTAAACCTACCGGTTTTTCATTCCTTTTATTTTCCTAAAAGAAAACTACTCAGGATTCTTAACTTCAATTTCAATTATTTTTACTTCAACTTAATTGCTGGAGCTATCAAAAAACGTAATTTTCCGTTCTGTCAACAGACTACTTTCATCTGTCAGATGCAATATAATATAATTATCAATATTCGTTTTTCTATCATTCTGTCTGACTGAACTAATATCTAATCACATCTTTTTTTTTTGAAACTTACTAGGGCTTTGACACATATGTAAAATTTACCTGGTCCACAAGGGTACGACTCGTTCTCGTTTCGTCTTCTTGGTAGTACTAGTTGCCTTAGTACGTCCGCCCATTGTATATAAACATTATAGTATTGGCATGAATCTGAATCTGGTATTTCTGCTTTAGGCCACTGGAAAAAAGCGCCCACCGACAAGAAGACATTGTTTAGTCTTTTTTTGTGTTAATCGTGCGAAAGAGATGTTTAATATGTTTTAGGAATTCAGTCAGTCATTAGATGTCATACGGTTAACTACGTGCGGTCGGTTTCGGAAATTAAAAAAAAACTACAAATAAGTTTCTTTTATATGTTGCAGAATATAATATATGTAGGTACTTCTTTCATGTTTTCTTTTTTATTTGTTTCTTCGTGAATTCAATTAAAATCAAAGTGCACATTGTGTACTGCATTTGATTTAATTAAACTCATCAGTTTCTTGTTGCTTTTCATTTCAGGCGGTGCATTTGAAGGAATTGTCGATGACACAATCTCACCTTTTAGTTACCGAAAGGGCGAAGGTATTGACTCCGGATGTGCTGAACTTGATTGGATTTGCAGTAGAGACAAAGCCCACACAGATCCATTATTTGAAGCCCTCAATCCTATCGATGGCAAGATTTCTGCTGCTGGTAAGTTCTTTTATAGTTTGCATTAAACAGAAAATTGTCTATTTACATACATAAATATTTTTTAATTTCAGCTGCCAAACAGGAACTGATCAAATCAAAACTACCCAACTCAGTACTGAGTAAAATATGGAAACTTCCTTATGTGGACGGTGATGGCTTCCTGGACGTTGATGAGTTTGCTCTAGCTATGCATTTAATCAACGTCAAACTGGATGGCATTGAATTGCCGAATGTACTGCCTGAGCATCTTGTTTTTTTTGCAATATTTAGTTTTATCTTAAATAAATAAAAGAAATTATATTTGTATATTTATTTCGAAATGCAATGGATTATTTTTCTTATGTGGGTTTATCGTTATAGTGAAAAAACCTCAAAACGTTCCAGTGGTTGTTCGGTGTAATGTTTGAGACATTGACGTACTAGATATGGACCGCCAGTCGGTTGAAATTTTCATACAAACAGCCAAGAAAAGTTGTTCCATCTTAAAACAGCCTAAAAACGCCATCATCTTTTAGTGTTAAATACGTGTTCTAATTTCGCCATTAGAATTTAAATGAAAACGATAATATATTCATCTGTAAGTAACTCATGGCATAAGGAGTGGATGTGTTTTGTAAAATAAAAGTAGTTTGATAATAATTTCCACCAAAATATTTCAATAGTAAATAATTAATTAAAAAATCATATCACTGCTACGCAGATACCCTGCTAATAGTTGATGGCGCCCCTAGTTATGTTGGAACACGCGTGAAGTTGGCTACTGGCGGTCCATACCTAATACGTCAATGGTTTGAGATTTCTTTTTTAGTATTCCTGCATTGGATTCGGAGTGTTGGAAGTGCTGTCACAATTTACTTGCACATTTAAATTGCTTACATTTTGGTCAATCAATTTTGGTCACGATCAATTTTGATAAAATTTAATGCGAGTGGTTTGTTGCTAATGTTGATGTCCGCCATCTAATTTTTTTTCAGAACCACCTTATTAACGGTATCTGTCATATAACCGTTTTTTATTACTCTGTCTATCTTTTAAATTACTTCCCTGATTTTGACGAAATTTAATATTCCAATTACATAATGCAATAAAAAATTTATTAAAAAGTAATTTTTGAAAAAGTATTTTTTCTGGAAGAACCAAAATTCTAATTTTCTCGAAAAAAAAAATCAATTTCGATAAAATTTGATATAAGTGATTCGTTGCCAATGGTGATGTCTCTCATCTATTTTTTTTTTCAGAATCAGCTTATTAACGGTACCTGCCATAGAAATAAAAAAAAAACGTCCAGGCATATTAATCACAAAATACTCAGGTAGGTATATAGAGGTACTTTATTAATGTGGTAGTCAACATGTTTAACAGATTATTGTTTTTTTTTTTTCTTTGATTAAAATTATGTGGTCAGATGGCTCTAAATTTGAAGTCACTTTTCAAATTTCACGTAGGAACATTTTTTAAAAAGTTGATTGTTATAAAAAAATCAGAAAATTGTTTTTTCAAATTATTTTCTTACCAACTATTTTCATTATAATATGTTTAAATTTAAATATGCTTCCATGTACAAATTCAAAAAGTGACTTATAACATTTAGTTATCTGGCCTGGACACAGAATTTCTGCAAGTATAGTTGGCATATCGAGAACAAGCCTTGACAAAGCAGAAAGAACTGTGTAAGGTAGTTTGGCAAATAAGATATCAAAAAAAGCTGGAAAAGTTGGATTCTCAGGTAGGTACATAACAGATTTGTGTGTGCTGTTTCTATTGTTATTGTAATTTGTTCGTTTTGATGTCATGTTGCTAATGATTTGAAAAAAGTTCAAAGAGAAGGAATAATTGGTGCGATGTTTCTATGGTGCGAAATCGAATGGTAATGGTATAATCAAAAGTGCACTTAACACATGTGTACATTAGTAAGTATAGGTATTAAGGCAAAAAAGGTTTTGTCCATAAAAAATATGTTTATGTAAGGAAGCTGAGATATGACAAAGGAGTATGTGAAAAACTGCTGCAGATAAAAAGAATGTAGGTATAAGTTTTCTAACTAACAGCAGTTGACACAAAAAAATTTATAGATTTTGGATAGTTGGATCTCAGGTAGAGGTATATTAATGTGGTTTTTTTTCATAGCAAAATTTGTTTTTTTGTTTTTTGTTTCTGACCAAGAATATTGAATTTAGAAAACAAAAATTGCATTTAATAACGTTAAACTTTTCAAAAAATGTCCATTGGTTATTTTTTAATTATTTTGTTTCCATCTTAAGACGATTTTTCTTAAAATTGGTTCTCCTGCCTAAACGGGTGGAGATAGACCGCCCCATTACATACAATTTTTTTTTTGTTTTGAACAAATCTATTAGCTCTAGTCTTTTTTTTTATTTTGTTATATATTATTTTATATTATTATATTTCATTATCCATAGGTATGGGTTTTATTATAAAGGTGATAAAATTTAAATATAACCTAATATAGGTACTACACAATATAGGCAAACATTCTACATATTTATATTTTTCATAGGTAGGTAATATAATACAAAAAAGTTTACAAATCGTAAAAAAATGTACCTACCCATGATTTTGCAATATTTATGCGTATGGCAATCAAGATTTGGTAACAACATACACTTTCCACCCACAAATATAACCCAATGACAAGAGAAGTATCCTTTTTTTATATTTTGATACTTCGCAGCTGTAGAATAAACAAAATTCATCAATACTTACTTATTGGCCTTTATTTTGCTTCCACACACTCAACACCTCCTGTAAAAAAAATTCTTACCTACTCATCCTCAGTCTGCATAGGCGCATATATTCTCAAAAAAATATTTTCTGAGAAAAGTTTTGAGATCTCTAAGTTTGAATGCAGTTTTGTAGGAGAGTTTATTCTGAATATAAAACTGATTTTGCGGGAAATTTGGTCTTGTGCAGCAGCCGCCATCTTGAATGTAAGATTTTTTCGTGGTTTTGCGTTTTTCTATGTTTGTGTGCGTTTTCATGAAAAATCTATTAAATACTTTTCTATTGCAATTTGTGGTATCTACAAAACGGTATAAAAATTATTTTTGTAGTGATAATGTCTTAGAAGTTATAAGGAATAAAACGAATAAAAAATAGTCATTGTCACATTAATTTTCGAATTGCTCCCTAATTTTAAGATTTTCGGATTTTTAAAGATAATCATTTTACAAAAAAAGTTTTGTATTTTTCGTTAAAATCGGTTGGTTTTTGACCTCTTCATCCGGAACGTATGGAATGCATAGCATATACAGGGTGATTGGTTTAAGGTGCACCAAAAAGCTTGAGCATGTAGGTGGGGTTAAGGCAAGAAAAAAATCGTATGGGAGGGGGGGTCTATTTTCTCCCGTTTAGGCGGGAGGGGAAATTTTCTAAATAATTGACTTAAATCAGAAAAAAATTATTTAAAAACAACGGTGAATGATACAAAGCCTTGTTTTATCTTTTTGGAAAGCCAGGAAACTACGTTTTTATTTTATTTTCAAATTAAGTTGTTTAAGTGAACAGTTTTAAAAAAATTAATTTTCAAACTCAAAATTTAAAAAAAAAAAAAAAATTTTAAACTAATTTTTTTCAAAATTTTATGTAATTAACTCTTATTTTTATTTTCAAAATTCAATAATCTTATTGATTTTTAGTCAAAAACAGACTCTGGTGTTCTGTGTAATCCAAGACAGGTCCTAAGTCACTGCCTCTCAAACACCCGAATCTTTTCCATTTGAGATGGGGCAACGTTAAACCACACAGGGCACCCATAGGCAATCATCGGCCGGATGAGGGCCATGTAGCAAATCACCTTTACCCTGTTTTCAAGGCGGCTGCTATAAAACAACCGTCTTGTCAGAGCAAACGCTCTTCTAGCTCTGGCCAGAGCAGCATCTATATGTCGATTGAAATATAGATACTGATCTAGCCAGATACCAAGGTACTTTACTACATCTTTACTCGCCAGTGGATGTCCACTTGGTCCAACGATCACTAGATTTCTCCAGTTCTTTCTTGTATCCCTAGAAGCCTAAGTCAAAGGGGTTCTAAACAGGATAGTTTCTGATTTCTGAAAGTTAATTTTTAACTTCTAATAATATCAAAAAATGTGGCGGAAGTTACATTGCCACTTTTGACAACAAACTTTCTACCATTGAGCATGTCATGAAGCATATATAACAGTGGTTTACATATGCCAAATCTAGTTAATTTCAGGTAAAGACCCTCTAACCATACGGTGTCGAAAGCCTTCTCTAAATCCACAAGAACGCCGCCCGTGCATTGATTTTTCGCTTTGTTCCATTGAACATCAGGAACTAACTTAGACGCGGCATAAATAGTGTCATGTCCCGCCTTAAAGCCAAATATTTTTGTCCTCAGCCCACTTGAACAGAGCTCTATTGAGAATCTTTTCTAATACCTTACTGATACTTGGAAGAAGACTTATCGACCGAAGATTTGCCGGATTGGAGCTGCCCTTTCCCTTTTTGGTTAGAGGATGGACCACAGCTGTCTTCCAACTCACTGGATAATATGCATTATTCAATGCGTTGTTGAACAGTGTGGTATAAATGTCTATGGCTTCCTCAGGGAGATGTCGTAACACAATGTTGGGTATACCATCGACAACCGCAGATTTCTTTTTCTTTAATGTTTGAAAAATTAACTGAAGTTCTACCTTCGAAATTAACAATGAACTGGGTCCATTTCGCTCGGCGATGGTGGCGTTTGCCAAGTTTTCGTCATTGAACCCGGTGAAACCAGTATTCTCAGATCGGCATTGCGTTATGTTATTTCCAAGGTAGAAGTTGTGCAGTAAGGCCTGTTCTCCAGTTCATGATTCGGACGAATGCTAGCATTCACCTTATACACTTGCTGGAAAGCAGCCCCTACAGCCTCTACCTTTTCCTGAGGATCTTCTATCATATAATAATTATTATCGAAAACGGCACCCTCCGGATCAATTCCCGCAATCGTTAGTACGTCTTCGTTATCTGTTGTCCTCTGGAGCTTAAGACATGGAAGATCGTTTTAATCATTTCTTCTAAATATCTTATTTATTTGGGGAAACATACTAGGGTCGCTAGAATTAACAGCCCGAATTCTATTATCCCAATATAAATTAATAAATAATCTATAGTTTTGTCTAATCAGAACGTTAATGTTTTTGATCGACGACTTCAATGTCCTAATCTCCAGATCACGTGTGTCCGTGAAATGTCTGTACAGAAGTTTCTCTCTAGTCAGCAGTTCACTTTTTTGTCGGTGTAGTGCGTCGATTGTCGCGTTCTTGTATAACCCAGTAGGGTCTTGTTCCTTATATTTTGGGATTGTTCTTTCCATTGTTCGTTTTATAGTGGTATCCATTTGAGTCAGGAACCCGTCGATCTCGACGTTCGTCAGGTTTCTGTCATTTGGTGGAGAAATGTCATAGGAACGTATTTCTCTTGCCAAGGCGTTGGAGAAGCGTGGCCAGCAGTATTCTCAGATCGCCATTGCGTTCTGTTATTTCCAAGGTAGAAGTTGTGCAGTAAGGCTCTGTTCTCCAGTTCATGATTCGGACGAATGCTAGCATTCACCTTATACACTTGCTGGAAAGCATTCCCCAACTTCTAACTTTTCCTGAGGATCTTCTATCATATAATAATTATTATCGAAAACGGCACCCTCCGAATCAATTCCCGCAATCGTTAGTAAGTCTTCGTTATCTGTTGTCCTCTGGAGTTTAAGACATGGAAGATCGTTTTGATCATTTCTTCTAAATATCTTAATTATTTTGGGAAACATACTGGGGTCGCTAGAATTAACAGCCCGAATTCTGTTATCCCAATAAAAGATAATCTATAGTTTTGTCTAATCAGAACGTTAATGTTTTTGATCGACGACTTCAATGTCCTAATCTCCAGATTACGTGTTTTCTTGAAACGTAGCCAAAATGTCGATCCTACACTCAACACTGTATCGACCCATCCAATTAACAAGATGGTTCCGTCTAGGATTTTGTGCGTACATCGCGATTGCGTAAATTCTTTCCCCCTGCTGGAGAGGAATGCTAACGATGCAGGCTTCTAGCAACCCGAATCTTCGCACTTCACTATTATATATAACTTTATGTTTAATACCCTTTCGTATGAAGATTGCGACCCCACCCCCTTGAGAGGAGTTGGGCCGATCCCTTCTTACGATATTGTAATTTTTATTAGTCAGTTTGTGTTTCTGGTTTAGCTTAGTTTCGCTAGCCATAAACACATCAGGACTTTGGTCTTGCAGCAAATGAAAGAGGTTTGCTCTACGTTCGGTCAGCGAATTTACATTCACAGCTAGAATCTTAAAGGGTCGCTCAGGCAGCGCGCCTTTAACCATTTAGCGTTGCCGGCAGAATAGAGTAGAGGTAATCTACCCTAGCCGCCTGCTCCCTGATCAGTTTTTGCACGTCGGTTAACTGACCATGAATGGTCAGAAACATCTGCATCTGATCTGCCTCTGGCACAGGAGCCGTAGGCAGTTGGACCTGTTTGGCTACCTGTGGTTGAGGCTGTACCGTTTTTCCCTTTCCAGGGCGTTAGAAATTGCGGGATTGACGGAAGTTGTTGTCTGGCGTACTTTACGGCATCTCACCTCAACTGTTTTATTTTGTGCTTTGTTTTGCTTTATTTCCTGAAACTTCGGACTTCCCCGATAGTTTGCTGGGTGCCCGGAGCCTCGGCAGAGCGCACATTTTAACTGGGTCATATCTGTGACCCTATCTTGGCCGAGTTGACACTCCCCTGTTTTGTGGGTATATCCACATTTAACGCAGACTGGGTCCGTACCACAGTTAATTGCAACGTGTCCAAACCCTTGGCAGTTCATGTATTGAAGCATGTCTTTCTGCTTGTTTAATTTTTCCCATCGTACAACTTGGTAATCCAGGACTGTTATATTCCTTAGACCACTCAATTTGCTTTGGGGCGAGAGCTGAACTAGGAAGAATGGTAACTTCCGTTTCTCCCGTCTGGCTTTGACTGTGGTAAACGGTCTGACCCCGATAAAATTGAGATCGTCGCTCGCCACTTGACGGAGCTCTGCTAAGAGCGCCTGCGGATCCGTAGAGGATTCGATATCCTTCAGGAGGACTGTTTGAAGCTTGTCTTCCTTAGGGGTGAAACTATAAAATTCAGTTCTAGTTTGAGACAGAAGGTCTTTGACTTTTCTGTAGTGCTCTAAAGATGAGCAGTGAATAGAATGCCTGTCTGCGTTTAGCCGCTTGATTGTAAAATTGTTGCCTACGACCGACCTACATATTTGAATAGTTTCTTTTATTTCCATCTTAAATGTGTTAATGGGTGGCACCTTACCTCGCTTTGCTTGTGGCTGCTGCTGTTGTTGCGGTTGTTGTGACTGCTGCTGTTGACGCTGCTGCTGTTGTGTCTGCTGCGGTTGTTGCTGTTGCGGTTGTTGCTGTTGCGGTTGTCGCTGCTGCTGTTGCTGCTTCTGTGTCTGTTGTCGTTGCTGTTGTGGTTGTTGTGGTTGTTATGGTTGTTGTTGTTGTTGTTTTGCTTGCTGTTGCTGAGTCTGATGCTGTGATTGCCGAGACGGTTGTTGTGGCTTATGAAGCTGTTGCTGTGGCTGCTTCTTTGACTGCTGCTTCTGTGGCTGCTGTTGGTCTGGGAGTGGTTGTTGTTCCTGAGGAGGCTGCTGTTCTTGCGAAGCTTGCTCGTTTTTTTTTTTTTTTTTTTTTACACTATCAGATCTTATTCAAATGGAGCTTAAAGCAAGCATCAGCAGATGAAAGAAGATTTGCCAACACATATAATGTGTCCCACTGGCTCATCACTTAGTGCAGGTGTTAGTTGTTAGTAAGCACAATGCAACAAAAACAAAAACACATGCACATAAAAACATGAAAATATATAAAGTAAAAATTAAAACAAAATGACACAGAAACATTTAGGATCGTGGAGCAATGGTTCTGAAAATAGTTTTTAAATTACTTTTATTATACTCTTGGAGCGCTTGTTGGCGGGTGCGCTGCTCAAGAACAACTATGCGCTCCTTCTCCCGTCTTGCCTCCTGCTTCTTTTTGAGCGATTCAACAAGCTCTATGAGCGAAGAGATCTGCTCTGTCAAAGCCTCAATCTGCTGGTCCTCTTCTTGGTCAGACAGCTCGACTACATCGCCACTGACGTAATGTCCTTCTTCTTCTAGAGACATATATGAGATGTCGTCAGCATCTGCGTCAGCGGCGTTTTCTTCGCCTCTTAGACTGGCGTCCTGGTCGTTTTGATTGTCGGCGGCGATCGCTCCGTCAGCCTCTTCGACGTGGATGTCATCCGCCTCAGATTCATCGTCGCCTTCTACGTTCTTGTCGTTGTTTTCATTGTTGTCGTCATCGTCGTTGGAGGAGCTATCCAGCTGCCTCTGTATTTTGGCCTGAGCCGAAGACTTGGCTGAACGCCCGTGCCCTCCTATTTTCTGGGCTGCCTGTACATCTGGGTACGCTTTTTAACTACCAGATTTGGCTTATATCTGATATAGCGCCTTCTCTTCAATGGGTCTGGTTCTTCGACACATGCCGGTCCTGTGTTTTTGCTTTTAATAGGGCTCGACGTTTTTGCAGTTGTAATGAAGCATTTTATCGCTCCATTACATACCTTTAAAAATCAAAACAATCATTTTATATATTTGCCCCTAGCAGGTAGCACTGTCATCTGAAGCAGAAACGATTTCATTTAAAAGCTACAGATAAGCGACCGCAAGCTCCCATTAGGATATTGCCGATAACAGAGCTCGTCACCAACTGATTAGAAATTATATTTTCTAGTGAAAGTTATACAAATACAATATTTGATGGTGGTGAATATAGTGAGCGAGAGGTGAATATAGTGAGCGAGAGGTAAATTTCTAATAAAAGAAAGTAAGGCAAATGGCGAAAGTAAGCCTAAACCCAGCAGAGGAACACAAAAAGGCAACGATCAGCGTACATCGATGGTGAATTTGTATAATGAAATGTGTGGTATTAAACCAAACAATAAAATGGACGCAATATGAGTCGATGACGATGATATTGAATAATTCTTGCTGTACGTACTTGAGTACACCGCCACCCGCACACTCCTCGTGCATAGACAAAAATAGAAGTATTTCGCATTACTTAATGCAAGAGGTAGGGGAGTACCGGACAAGGAAATATATGGGCAATTACATGAAAAAGTGAAGTTTGCAAAAATAAAATTAACAGTCACTTACAGTCAAGGACTTAACGAAGGGAGGCCGTTCACACAGCAAAATCACTCCGAAACGTACCGAAGTATACCGTTGAAGTGTAATATCAGTATAAAAACCGAAAAAGCCGAAATAATAGAAGTCAGTAAGACTTTACTAATTTAAACGGAGGGTAAGAACCTATAATAATTATTTTAGTAAATTTCCCCCACCAGTGGTAAGAAATTGCTATCTTTAAAGCCAGTAGAAATACTGTGGTTGCCAGTTGAAAAACTGAGGTTGCCAGTAGAAATACTGTGGTTGCCAGTAGAAATACTGTGGTTGCCAGTTGAAAAACTGAGGTTGCCAGTAGAAATACTGAGGTTGCCAGTTGAAAAACTGAGGTTGCCAGTAGAAATACTGTGGTTGCCAGTAGAAATACTGAGGTTGCCAGTTGAAAAACTGAGGTTGCCAGTAGAAATACTGTGGTTGCCAGTAGAAATACTGTGAGTAATTTAATTCTTGCGGAGATTTCCCCCCACCAGCGGTAAGGGATCTCAGAGACAAATTAAAACAAGCCAGTTAATAACTGTGGTTGCCAGTAGAAAAACTGTGGTTGCCAGTAGAAATACTGTGGTTGATAGTAGAAATACTGAGGTTGCCGGTAGAAATACTGAGGTTGCCAGTAGAAATACTGTGGTTGCCAGTAGAAATACTGTGGTTGCCAGTGGAAATACTGAGGTTGCCAGTAGAAATACTGTGGTTGCCAGTAGAAATACTATGGTTGCCAGTAGAAATACTATGGTTGCCAGTAGAAATACTGAAGTTGCCAGTAGAAATACTGTGGTTGCCAGTAGAAATACTGTGGTTGCCAGTAGAAATACTGTGGTTGCCAGTTGAAAAACTGTGGTTGCCAGTAGAAATACTGCAGTTTTCCAGCATCAATCAATACAGTGGTTGTTAGTCGAGACGCTGTTTGCCGAATCTACCGTTACTATAATTTGCAAAAAGATCGATCCTACACTCAACACTGTGACGACCCATCCAATTAAGTAAATGGTTCCCTCTCGGATTTTGAATTTGATTTCCCCAATCTTCATGTTTGGCGTTTAAATCTCCTGCCATGAGATAATACTTTTCATCCAAGTGCAGTCTTAAGCATTCGAAAAGTTTTTCGAGTTCTGCTATAAAATTAGCAGGCTGAATTGCTTCGGTTGCGTACGCCGCGATCACGTACATTCGTTTCCCCTTAAGGAGCGAAATTCAAATCATGCAGGCTTCTAGCTGCCCAAATCTTCGCACTTCACTATTATATATAACCTTATGTTAAATGCCCTTTCGTATGAAGATTGCGACCCCACCCACTTGAGAGGAGTTAGGCCGATCCCTTCGCACGATATTGCAATTATTATAAGTCAATTTGTGTTTCTGGGTAAGTTTAGTTTCACATCAGGACTTTGGTCTTGCAGCAAATGAAAGAGGTTTGCTCTACGTTCGGTCCAAATCAGCGAATTTACATTCACAGCTAGGATCATAAAGGGTTGCTCAGGCAGCGCGCCTTTAACCATTTCGCGTTGCCGGCAGAATAGAGTAGAGGTAATCCACCCTAGCCGCCTGCTCCCTGATCTGTTTTTGAACGTCGGTTAACTGACCATGAATGGTCAGCAACACCTGCATCAGATCTGCCTCTGGCACAGGAGCCGTAGGCACTTGGACCTGTTTGGCTACCTGTGGTTGAGGCTGTACCGTGTTTCCCTTTCCAGACGCCATTTGGGAGTAAGAAATTGCGGGATTGACGGAAGTTGTTGTCTGGCGTACTTCAGGGCGTCTCACCTCAACTGTTTTCTTTTGGGTTTTGTTTTGCTTTATTTACTGAAACTTCGGACTTCCCCGATAGTTTGCTGGGTGCCCGGAGCCTCGGCAGAGCGCACATTTTAACTGGGTCATATCTGTGACCGTATTTTGGCCGAGTTTACACTCCCCTGTTTTGTGGGTATATCCACATTTAACGCAGACTGGGTCCATACCACAGTTAACTGCAACATGTCCAAACCCTTGGCAGTTCATGTATTGAAGCATGTTTCTGCTTGTTTAATTTTTCCCATCGTACAACTTGGTAATCCAGGACTGTTATATTCCTTAGACCACTCAATTTGCTTTGGGGCGAGAGTTGCACTAGGAAGAATGGTAAATTCCGTTTTTCTCCCGTCTGGCTTTGACTGTGGTAAACGGTCTGACCCCGATAAAATCGAGATCCTCACTCGCCACTTGACGGAGCTCTGCTAAGAGTGCCTGCGGATCCGTAGAGGATTCGATACCCTTCAGGAGGACTGTTTGAAGCATGTCTGCCTTAGGGGTGAAACTATATAATTCAGTTCTAGTTTGAGACAGAAGGTCTTTGATTTTTCTGTAGTGCTCTAAAGATGAGCAGTGAATAGAATGCCTGTCTGTGTTTAGCCGCTTGATTGTAAAATTGTTGCCTACGACCGTACTACCTATTTGAATAGTTTCTTTTATTTCCATCTTAAATGTGTTAATGGGTGGCACCTTACATCGCTTTGCTTGTGGCTGCTGCTGTTGTTGCGGTTTTTGTGTCTGCTGCTGTTGACGCTGCTGCTGCTGCATCGGCTGTTGTTGGGTCTGCTGCTGTTGTGACTGCTGCGGTTGTTGCTGTTGTGGTTGTATCTGCTGCTGTTGCTGCTTCTGTGTCTGTTGTCGTTATTTTTGTGGTTGTGGTTGTTGTTGTTGTTTTGCCTGCGGCTGTTGAGTCTGCTGCTGTGGTTACCGGAGCGGTTGCTGTTTGGTAAGCTGTTGTTGTGGCTGCTTCTTTGATTGCTGCTTCTGTGGCTGCTGCTGGTCTGGGAGTGGTTGTTGTTCTTTAGGAGGCTTCTGTTGTTGTGTAGCCTGCTCTTGGAGCGCTTGTTGGTGGGTACGCTGCTCAAGAGCAACTATGCGCTCCTTCTCACGTCTTGCCTCTTGCTTCTTTTTGAGCGCTTCAAGAAGCTCTATGAGTGAAGAAATTTGCTCCGTCAAAGCCCCAATCTGCTGTTCCTCTTCTTCGTCAGACAGCTCGACTACCTCGCCACTGACGTAATGTCCTTTTTCTTCCACAGACATATTTGAGATGTCGTCAGCATCTGCGTCAGCGGCATTTTCCTCGCCTGTTAGACTGGCGTCCTGGTCGTTTGTATTGTTGGCGGCGATCGCTCCGTCAGCCTCTTCGACGTGGATGTCATCCGCCTCAGCTTCATCGTCACCTTCTTCGTTCTTGTCGTTGTTTTCGTTGTTGTCGTCATCGTCGTTGGAGGAGCTATCCAGCTGCCTCTGTATTTTGGCCTGAGCCGAAGACTTGGCTGAACACCCACGCCCTCCTATTTGTTGTGCTGCTACAACATCTGCTGTTTTCTTCTTAACAATCAGAATTGGCTTATATCTTATATAGCGCCTTCTCTTCAATGGGTCTGGTTCTTCGCAACATGCCGGTCCTGTGTTTTTCCTTTTAATAGGGCTCGACGTTTTTGCAGTTGCCATGCTGCTGGTTCCAACCTCGGCATGTGCCGATGACGATGTTGTTGTCGTTGTCGTTGTTGTTGTTGCTGCTGCTTTCTTGGACATAGATGGTCCAGCTTCTGTCGTTGTTGGTGCTCTTTGAGCTTTGGACTGCTGAGCTGCAGTTGCCCTTGTTATTGCTTGGCCTGATGGCCCCGCTATTTGGCTGTCGGATGATACATCACCTGATGCTCCTCCAACTGTCTTCCTTGTTGTTGGGGGACCATCTTTCGATGTCCCCGTTGGTTTTCCCATCTCTCTTTCTAGTTGCTCTCGATTTCTGTTTACCTTTTCCCAGAAATTATTTAAAAAAAAGACCGGACCACATTGGGACTCGAACCCACGCCATTCAGATCCGTCATTTTCTTATATCTATCTTAATGCTAGACAAAAAATCTTAAACAATTAGCTTACATATTAACTTAACTAACTTACTGGCCCCATACGGGCGCTCTAAATTATACTATAACTATATTTAAAAAATGCCTTTCGGCGTAAAGACTATTTTAAATTTAAAATTCAATATAACTTAAACCTAAACAAGAAAATTCTTTAAAAACTTGTTTTCCATGACATTATTTTAATTTTTATTTAAAAACTTAAAACTACCCTTTACCTTAATAAAACTAAATTAACCTAAATAAAACTAAAATATACGTAAATATATGTAAATACCTTAAAACTACTTAAAAATACTTAAAATAACTTAAAACTGGAACAGTTTTTTTCGAAGCAGCCTATGCATATGCCCACACGCTTATAAATATGCATATGTCACGGCCATGGTCTTATAACGCTACATCGCACGGGTTCTTTGCTCACAACTTCTTCGAACTGCAATGCAAGTCAAAGTTTGTATATACGTCTGATATATTCTTTCAAAGCCTTAATTTTAAAAAAGAAAGTTTTTATTTATCGCTTATAGTTTAATAATTACAGCCTTCCAAATTGGCTGATAACGTTACATTTTTTGGAAGTCAGTTTTGAGGTTGCTGAACATATTCTAAAAATCTGCGAATCTAGTGTTGCTACTTAATTTTTT
This sequence comes from Baccha elongata, assembly GCA_951217065.1. Lineage (NCBI taxonomy): Eukaryota > Metazoa > Arthropoda > Insecta > Diptera > Syrphidae > Baccha > Baccha elongata. The sequence goes on from CATNUY010000036.1 coordinate 391,359, forward strand.
TTTCTTTCAGAGAATTGAGATAAAAGACCAAACTATAGTTTACAAATGTTTTTGTAAAAAAAATGTCAAATTATTTACGATTTTCCAGCTTAAATGTGTGTCTGATAACGTTACGTAAAAGAGTCTTATAACATTACCTTGCGAATTTAGTAATGAAAAATTAAAAAAATATGGCTGAAACAGAAAGAAATCCAGTACAGTATAAACATAAACTGAAAAATTAATATTTATTTAGGTTCTTCATTTGGAATAGATATACATAAATGTGGGATAGGGGTTTTACTGCACGACAGACTTACACACATACTAACGTACGAACGACGACGACCAACCAACCGGACAGACAAATAAAACAGAATACGCGTCCCTACTTTTTATAGTTTAGTTTTGCAAATAAATGTACACCATGAAGTAGTCAAGTTTAGTCTTAAAAGTAGAGCCAATGTAGTAAGTCTTGTTGTCGTTGCGCCCGCCGAGAATCAAAAGAATAAAATAACTAAATTTATTTAAAGAACAAATAGTTGTAACTTATTTTCCGAATCTTAAAGAAAGAACCCCACAAATTGGGGGCTCAACCGGGATTAAGTGCGGATTAAATGCGGATTAAATGCGGATTAAATGCGGATTAAGTGCGGATTAAATGCGGATTTAGTGCGGAATATTTTAAAAAAGTTTGAAAGTGCTTGCGTTCTTGCTTGTTCAACAAAACAGCAAGTAACATAAAAGAAGGTATCGATATCGTTGAACGAATGAAATAGTGTATCGCAGTGTTAAATTATGTGTCTTGTTTGCTCATTATAGCAACAAGTACCAAATTGCATTTCGTTTAATTTTTTCTTAAAAAAAAAAACAAACAACAAACAACGATTCAGTGCGAGACGGTAAAAAAAAAAAAAGAAGAGCAACAGTGAACAGACGATCTGCCTGCACATTTGTTTTGAAAAAAAAAAAAGCCAGTTGCAACCCTCAAGTTCTCCTGTGCGAAAAGTTAAAAAGAAAAGCAGAAAAGCAGATGCGTGGTTGTGCTCAAGCAAATTTAAAAATAGACAGTAAGTTGTACAGTACACACACATTGAAGATCATACCGAAGGAGAAAAGACAGAGCCGTGTACCATAATTCGTGAAGGAGGGGAACCAGAGCCGCAGTCAAAATAAAAAAGGGGTAAGCAACGACAACACTAGTAGTTTTTTTTTTGTGAATTGGCTCTTATTTATAAACTCATGGTAAATCATTAATTCTAGAGTATATTTTTTTTTGAAATTGTAACTTTAATTAAATTTTAAAAATAAATAATTTTGGAATAAATATTTTGCGATTTGATGGAAAGGGATTGTATTTTGGGGTTGACGGTGGAAAAATTGAGGGAACAACTGACACAACTGCAACTACCAACAACCGGACTAAAACGTACATTGCAGGACAGGCTTCTATCCCATTATAGGTTTACACAAAGCGACGACGAGGAAGACGTTTTCCAAGAAGCCAGCGGAATTTCAACTGAAAGAGGTATCATGTTTACGCTTCGCGACATCGAGGATTCGCTGAATCCATTTGATGGAACTGGGTCTATGGACATTAATCTCTGGATCCAGGAGTTCGAGGAAAATGCTGTGACGGTGGGTTGGAGCGAGGTACAGAAATTTGTTTACGGGAAACAACTTCTCAAGGGGGCGGCAAGATTATTTCTGAGAAGCCAGACAGGCGTGAACAGCTGGAGTAATTTAAAAACAACTCTCGTTAAAGAGTTTGGAAAGAAGCTGTCGGCGGCCGAGGTGCATTTCCGTCTAAGTATGCGACGCAAAAAACCGACCGAAACTTTCTTGGAGTATCTATACGGCCTGATGGAATTGGGAAACACGATATCGTTGGAAGAGGAGAGTGTGATTGAGTACTTCATCGAGGGAATACCTGATGCAAGGAGCAATAAGGCGATACTATACCAGGCCAAGACGATAGACGAACTCAAGGTTCAGTTGAGGGCATACGAGAAGGCGAGAGGATCTCATACAACGAACACAAGGGGAAACACACGTTATGTTCCGAGTAGCAGTGTCCAGAGCCAGGTGGTGGTAAAGCAGGAACGAGGTTCCAGATCATGCTATCGATGTGGAGAAGCATCACACATAGCCAGAGATTGCAGAGCATCGACTTCAACCTTCAAGTGTTTTCGATGTGATCAGCAGGGACATATGGCACGCGATTGCAGAGTTAATGTGCAACCAACAAATAGAAGAGCCGATGAACGACGTGGACAGTCTGCAACAACAGCCGTTCGCAACAACCCGTTTCAAGAAGCGCGAATACAATTGGCTATCGGTGCAAACAGAATATTTAAAGATATTTTAGTCGGAGGCTGCACACTTAGCGCACTGGTGGATACTGGAAGCGATCTTTGTTTGTTGAGGTATGATAGTTTGACTCTGATGAATTTCGTGGAAATGACAACTGAAAAGAGAAATTTGTTGGGAATTGGCCAAAAACGAGTTACAACTCTGGGAAGTGTATTTTTGGAAATAGAAGTGGATGGGATTGCATTGGAACTTCAATTTCATGTAGTCGGGGAAGGAGACATGCCATATGCAGCAGTGATCGGCAATGACATTCTGGAAATGGTAAATTTGAACGTGACAAGTGAAGGGGCGGAATTTAAATGCAGAAGGAATTCAACTGAAGGAGGAAAGGGTGCCGATTCGGGAGCACGTGACGATTTGGGTGGTGAAAAGGGGCCACGGGATATTTTGGGTGGGGAAAATGGACCACGAGTTAGTTGGGATGCTGATAAACGCACACGTGATGATTTGGGTGGTGAAAAGGGGCCACGGGATATTTTGGGTGGGGAAAATGGACCACGATGGAGTACTGGGAAAGGGGTACGAACAACCATTTCTGCCGACACCAATCGCAGACTTGAGAAGCTGGAATTGATTAAGGAATTTGGTAAAATATGTTTGGCTACCGAGGAGGGGATCTTCGAAAGGGAGATGAATTTTGATGTTGACCATTTGAACGCCACTATGCGTGAAAAATTGTTACACATGGTAAGGAAATATGAACCGGTCAGACAGGAACCGTCGCCGGTGTCAATGAAATTAATTTTGAAGGACGAAGTGCCGATATTCCATAGGCCGAGACGATTGGCGCATGCGGATCAAGTGGTGGTGCGCGAGCAGGTGGACAAATGGCTTGAGCAAAAGATTATACAACCAAGTAAATCGGAGTATGCCTCGCCTATTGTACTGGTCTCAAAGAAGAATGGAACGAAGAGATTATGCTGTGATTACCGGAAACTAAATGAAAAAATAACTCGCGATAATTTTCCGATGGCACAAATGGACGAAGTTCTTGAACGATTGCAAGGACAAAAAGTGTTTACAACGTTGGATCTAGAAAACGGTTTCTTCCATGTTCCGATGGATCCGAGTTCTAGAAAATATACAGCCTTCGTAACACTGGACCAACAATATGAATTCCTGTACGTTCCTTTCGGAATATCTAACTCCCCAGCAGTTTTCGCACGCTTTATCAACGCGATATACCGGACATTAATCCAGGCTGGAGTAGTGGAAGCGTACATGGATGATTTAATAATACCATCCAAAGACGAAGATGAGGGCATGAGAAAGCTTGAACAAGTGCTAGAGGTGGCCGAAAAATACGGACTGCGACTGAATTGGAGAAAATGCAACTTTCTAAAGAGGCGAATAGAATTCCTTGGTTACATCATTGAAGATGGAAAGATCCAACCTTCAACCGAGAAAACAAAGGCAATAAGAGAATATCCGGTACCAGCAGACAAGAAAGCGCTACAACGTTTTTTAGGTCTAGCTTCATATTTCCGAAGATTTGTGGAAGGATTTGCTGTGGTTGCAAAGCCCTTGACGGATTTGCTTCGGAAAAACATAAGATTTGAAATGGAAGCAGAACAGTTGGTTGCTTTTGAACAGCTTAAAGCAGTTTTGATGAAATCGCCTGTTCTAAAATTATTTAATCCAAAAGCAATAACGGAGATCCATTCAGATGCCAGCAAATTTGGATACGGTGCTGTCTTACTACAAAAGGATTCGGAAGATCAAATGTTCCACCCAGTTCAGTACATGAGCCGAAAGACAAGCAAATATGAAGAGAAGTACCACTCGTATGAGCTAGAGGTTCTAGCCATAATCGAAGCCTTGAAGAAGTGGCGAGTATACGTGTTGGGCATCAAGTTCAAAATCATAACAGACTGCAATGCATTCACGCAGACCATGAAAAAGGAAGATGTGCCGCTGAGAGTCGCAAGATGGGCGATGTTCTTGCAAGAATTTGAATACGAGATTGAGCACCGATCTGGATCGAGGATGAAGCATGTCGATGCTTTAAGTAGAGTTTCATGTCTCTTGATAGAGGATTCGTTGAATCACAGAATAAAAGAAGCACAACTCAAAGACGATTGGATAAGGGCCGTGCGCAAAATTCTCAGCAAGGAGGATTATGAGGACTTTTACATGAAGGCAGGAGTCTTGTGTAAGGATCCAGTAAAGGAATTGATAGTCATACCATCGGCAATGGAAAAGGAGTTGATTATCATTGCGCATCAACAGGGACATTTTTCCATTAAGAAAACCCAGGATGCTGTGGAAAAGATGTATTTCGTACCAGATTTAACAAAGAAGGTAACGGAGATAGTTCGGGGCTGCGTCAAGTGCATCATCACTGAGTCCAAGGCAGGAAAGAAAGAAGGTTTACTGCAACCAATCAATAAAGAGGATAAGCCGTTGGGAACTTTTCACATAGACCACGTTGGGCCAATGGAACAGACCCACAAACAATACAACCACATTCTGGTAGTGGTTGACGCTTTTTCTAAATTCGTGTGGCTCTATCCCACGAAGAGCACAGGAGCAGCGGAAGTGTTGGATCGGCTTAAAAAACAAGCCGCGATTTTTGGAAACCCAAGGCGGATCATATCAGATCGTGGAACAGCTTTTACAGCAACGGTATTCGGGGACTACTGCAAGGAGGAAAATATCCAACATTTGCTGATTGCAACAGGAGTTCCTCGAGGAAATGGACAGGTGGAGCGGATCCACAAAATTATAGTTCCAATGATAGCAAAAGCGAGTATGGGAGATTCCAAAAGTTGGTACAGACACGTCGAGCGTGTACAGCAGGTGCTCAACAATTCACCGACAAGAAGCACAAAGTTCAGTCCTTTCAGGATATTGACAGGTCTGGAAATGCGGACACCGGAATACCCTGACCTCAGAGAGTGGTTAGATGACGCCAATATCGAGGAACTAAATGCCGAACGAGAAGCTGTGCGTGAGGAAGCTGCTGAAAATATCGCCGTCATTCAGCGTGAAAATAGGAAGTCTTTCAACCGGAATCGTGTCCCAGAGAGGGAGTATCAGCTAAACGAACTCGTCGCCATTAAGCGTACGCAGTTTGGAACCAGCATGAAGCTTCGACCGAAATTTTTTGGGCCCTATAAGGTTACACAAAAACGAGATCACGGAAGATATGACGTGGAGAAGGTGGGTGAAGGCGAAGGACCCAATAAGACGAACACCATAGCGGAAAACATGAAACCGTGGAATCCGTCATTCGGGGCGAATGAGTCGTCAGGATAGCCGATTGTGGGATAGGGGTTTTACTGCACGACAGACTTACACACATACTAACGTACGAACGACGACGACCAACCAACCGGACAGACAAATAAAACAGAATACGCGTCCCTACTTTTTATAGTTTAGTTTTGCAAATAAATGTACACCATGAAGTAGTCAAGTTTAGTCTTAAAAGTAGAGCCAATGTAGTAAGTCTTGTTGTCGTTGCGCCCGCCGAGAATCAAAAGAATAAAATAACTAAATTTATTTAAAGAACAAATAGTTGTAACTTATTTTCCGAATCTTAAAGAAAGAACCCCACATAAATATTGACTTCTACATTAAATTAAGTTAAAAACTGAAATACATAATTATGAGAAATTTTGATAGTTGTATCCCTGTCTTGAAGTATCGAATGTTACTATTTTGCCATCATTGGATTGAATTTGGTGAGCGCCTAAGATATTACGAACATCCTTAGCACTTGAATATACTCTGCCAGATTTTAAACATTCATTTATGTCAAAGATTTCTTCATTTTTGACTTCTTTGACGCAAATTGTTGATGAAGTGCGGCTGAACGCCTGCACAAATTCAGATGCATTGTTGACAATGCAGTCTCGGGCCCGTATGTGTTTTCGAACGACAGTTTTTGCAATGGCGTCAATCCCATCAACACATCCTTTACCATGGGATGTGGCAAAATAGTTCCAAAATATTTTGATTTTAAATTTTGTTTCGAAGACAGGTAAGAATGCTGCGATGTATTTGTTTTTGAACTGCGAAGATGGTCCATCGCTCCAAATTTTTAACACTTTCAACGTACTTGGAAGTGTTAAAAGTAGTTTGTACAGATATGGAACAATGGTTTCTTTAGTGTGAGTCAAATTATCTGATACAAAAACTCCCGATTGGAACACTTCATTATAATAAAATGCAGATGTGAACAAAGTAATTTGCCGTTGATTCCAATGTGCACTCTGAACTTCATCCTGGCTTTCACATACAAAATTCTCAGCGAAGTCGATTTGCAGAAGACCTTCATCACCGTTTTCCGTATTCGTAGATTTTAGGCGATCATATTTATTGAACGTTTCTGATTGTTCACGTTTCACAAAGCTGTGTTTCAGAAATTGTTTTGATATAGTGACAATGTGTCGAATGAGATCAAATTTCTTCATGTCTTTCAATTCTTTTTGTGCTAATACTCTTTTTCCAAATTTTCCAAGACAGTGCCAAAGTCAGTGGAGTCTCACCAACTTATTTTTTAACCTTTTCAAAGGAAATACCGGAACACTTATTACATTTGGAAAACCAGCAGTCTATTGAAGACTCCTCACATATGAACTGACTGATGAACCCATTCTCATAGTTCGGCACATCCGGTACACTCTTATGAAGAGCATTCACAGATTCAATGAGGTTCGAATGGTATGAACACATACACATATTGTGTGGAAGATCATTTATAAGTTTGACGTTTGGAGGTCGATGTTTTTTAAAATGTGAAAGACCACAAATTCCTAAAAACAAAATTGAAACATGAACGAACATAGCGGTGATATAAATACCTTTTTCTGCAATTTTTCTCTCGTCGACAAAAATTGCGTAGGCTTCTTTCATTGACAAAAGCATGTGTCTGATGTGCAGAATAATTTCATCACCAGTTTCTAGGCAGGTAAGAGTTTTTACATCTCTGCACTTTGGTGAAACTCGCGAGATATCATCTCTCTCCAAAAACATACGAACAGCCCTGGCTATTTCAATAAAGAATTCATTGCTATCCCTTTTGTATTTCTTTGAAGAAGACGTCATTATATTTGTCAGTTGTTCTTTCTCATAACTGTCAAGTTTATTCAACAAAGTTCCCAAAACTGCAATCTTTTTCTTTGGTGAGCGTGGAAGAGAGTTCGATACTCTTTTTTTTTAGTTTGCACACATGAATAGCTCAAAGAAAGTATTTCCCTCAAGCTGGTTGAAGATCTATTAGGAGCCTCTGTATCACTTTGAGTTATTTTACGCCGCTCTCTATGTTGCCTTACTCGTTGACGTGTTGCTTCTCTAACATTCTTTAAGATAATTTTGCGATCTTCTTGTTTTAACTTGGTTAATTGTTGTTCCTTCTTCAGTCTATACTTTTTTTGAGCCAGGTTTTTTTTTTTACTTCTTCGTATTTTTTGGTTGTCTTCAATTTCTCAAAGTATTTTTTATTTCGCTGAACTCTGTTGGAGGTACCCTGTGATTTACAGAATTTTTTTTGGTTAGAAAACTATTCTCATCGATTTGAGCAGAAAATGTCTTATAACGTTACACATCTTTAAGACTGTTTGAATTAATATAATCGCTTAATTTGATTTTTTTATAGCTTTATTAAGTAAACACAAAACACTCATTAAAATTCAAAAAGTTCAATTTCAAAACCATTTGGATCACAAACAAAAAAAACTTTTTAGAAATTTTGTCTTATAATGTTACACGAGTATAGAACGATTTTGATATATTAGATTAAAGACTTAAAATTATATTCGAGAGAAAAACGACGTTTTTAGTTAGAAAAAAACACTTGAATTTAAATAATGTTAAATCGTGGACAAAAAATATTAAAAAGAAGTAAAAAATACCTGTTTTTGAGAAATAAAATTTCCGGACATGTCTAATGTGATAAATAACCAAACTTTGAGTGTGGCTTATGTCGAGCAAAAAATGTTCTAATTGTTGACATTGTTATTTACCGTTACTTTGAGATGTACTCTTTCTAAAAATGAGCAAAGAAGCGTTAGGTTAAAAAAAATTATTTTGGTGCTTGGTTTCATTTCTCGTGGCCGTGACCATATATTGACATATATGCATATGTAACAGCGTCAAATGCACATACCCACAGACAAACGATTTTATGGATTTTTAACATTTTTTTGGTGCCACCGTTACTGTCCTACTTAATCTACCTTAGAAATACGTAGGTCGGCCAAGGCAACAACTTTGACTAACCATCAATATCAAGGTGGTCACCCAACAACCAGTATTTTTAAATTGATTATTCAAGTCCTTTTTGTCCCGAAGGGGCACAGCTCTACTGAACCGCAGACGGTCTGCTCCGTTCCAGAGCCGACGTCTAGACCATACAAGATTCGCCGATCCACAGTTCTACGGCCGACGTGGTAGATTAACGGAACCGCCAATCTATCCTGTATCAGCATCCGACTGTCTAAATAGAGGAATGTCTCGGGCGGGATGAAACCGTTAAGACAAACGCTCTCACTATATTCATCATTAGAGTAGTAAGCCCCGAAAATAAGTCCATTGGCTGAGGTCATCGCTCTTGCAATGTGACCCCGAAACAGCTTAATTAAAAAGTTATCTATCCTGTTTATATTGGCCCCGTTGTATAAGACCTCATTGGCATAATAATGTTTGTACTCCGACTCTGGTCTTTTGTGTAATCTAAGACAGGTCCTAAGACACTGCCTCTCAAACACCCAAATCTTTTCCATTTAAGATGGGGCAACGTTAAACCACACAGGGCACCCATAGGCAATCATTGGCCGGATGAGGGCCATGTAGCAAATCACCTTTACCCTGTTTTCAAGGCGGCTGCTATAAAACAACCGTCTTGTCAGAGCAAACGCTCCCCTAGCTCTGGCCAGAGCAGCATCTATATGTCGATTGAAATAAAGATACTGATCTAGCCAGATACCAAGGTACTTTACAACATCTTTACTCGCCAGTGGATGTCCACTTGGTCCAACGATCACTAGATTTCTCCAGTTCTTTCTTGTATCCCTAGAAGCCTTAAACAAAGGGGTTCTAAACAGGATAGTTTCTGATTTTTGAAAGTTAATTTTTAACTTCCAGTCATCACAATATCGCTAAATCTTGTCGAAGTCACGCTGCAAGAGAATTCTGACGACTTCAACTTTTGGACCCGTCCTGTACGCTACAAGGTCATCGGCATACGCAATCGCATGAGTGAGACTACCAATCAGATCGCCGGTGTAAATACTAAAAAGAATCGGCGAGTTCACAGCTCCTTGCTGTAGACCGTTTTTAATATCGAAAGTTGTGGTGGAAGTTACATTGCCACTTTTGACAACAAACTTTCTACCATTGAACATGTCATGAAGCATATATAACAATGGTTTACTTATGCCAAATCACGTTAATTTTAGATAAAGACCCTCTAACCATACAGTGTCGAAAGCCTTCTCTAAATCAACCAGAACGTTACCCGTGCATTGATTTTTTGCTTTGTTCCATTGAACATCAGAAACTAACTTAGACGTGGCATAAATAGTGTCATGTCCCGCCTTAAAGCCAAACTGATTGTCTGGAATAATATTCTTGTCCTCAGCCCACTTGAACAGAGCTCTATTGAGAATCTTTTCTAATACCTTACTGATACTTGGAAGAAGACTTATCGACCGAAGATTTGCCGGATTGGAGCTGCCCTTTCCCTTTTTGGTTAGAGGATGGACCACAGCTGTCTTCCAACTCACTGGATAATATGCATTATTCAATGCGTTGTTGAACAGTGTGGTATAAATGTCTATGGCTTCCTCAGGGAGATGTCGTAACACAATGTTGGGTATACCATCGACAACCGCAGATTTCTTTTTCTTTAATGTTTGAAAAATTAACTGAAGTTCTACCTTCGAAATTAACAATGAACTGGGTCCATTTCGCTCGGCGATGGTGGCGTTTGCCAAGTTTTCGTCATTGAACCCGGTGAAACCAGTATTCTCAGATCGGCATTGCGTTATGTTATTTCCAAGGTAGAAGTTGTGCAGTAAGGCCTGTTCTCCAGTTCATGATTCGGACGAATGCTAGCATTCACCTTATACACTTGCTGGAAAGCAGCCCCTACAGCCTCTACCTTTTCCTGAGGATCTTCTATCATATAATAATTATTATCGAAAACGGCACCCTCCGGATCAATTCCCGCAATCGTTAGTACGTCTTCGTTATCTGTTGTCCTCTGGAGCTTAAGACATGGAAGATCGTTTTAATCATTTCTTCTAAATATCTTATTTATTTGGGGAAACATACTAGGGTCGCTAGAATTAACAGCCCGAATTCTATTATCCCAATATAAATTAATAAATAATCTATAGTTTTGTCTAATCAGAACGTTAATGTTTTTGATCGACGACTTCAATGTCCTAATCTCCAGATCACGTGTGTCCGTGAAATGTCTGTACAGAAGTTTCTCTCTAGTCAGCAGTTCACTTTTTTGTCGGTGTAGTGCGTCGATTGTCGCGTTCTTGTATAACCCAGTAGGGTCTTGTTCCTTATATTTTGGGATTGTTCTTTCCATTGTTCGTTTTATAGTGGTATCCATTTGAGTCAGGAACCCGTCGATCTCGAGGTTCGTCAGGTTTCTGTCATTTGGTGGAGAAATGTCATCGGTACGTATTTCTCTTGCCAAGGCGTTGGAGAAGCGTGGCCAGCGCGTCTTACTGAAATTGTAAGAGTGCACAAGCACATACTCATCCAACTCCACAAGTTCGCTCGGAAGCTGTATTACGGTGGCAAGTCCGCAGTGATCACTGTCGTATTCAATGGTTCGTAAACAGTTTCTTGTCTGTTGATTTGTTGCGTCAGTTATAACTAGTCGTGAGTCAAGCAGTAAAAGATCCTGAAAACTACCACTTCTCGGATATGACGGTCTATCTGTAGCCAGAAGGTCGATCCTACACTCAACACTGTATCGACCCATCCAATTAAAAAGATGGTTCCCTCTATTATTTTGTATTTGGTTTCCTTAATCTACATGTTTGGCGTTTAAGTCCCCTGCCATGAGATAATAATTCTCATCCAAGTTCAGTCTTAAGCATTCGACAAATTTTTCGAGCTCTGCAATAAAACTAGCTTGCTGAGGTGCGTCAGGTGCGTACACCACGATTGCGTACATTCTTTTCCCCTGCTGGAGAGGAATGCAAACGATGCAGGCTTCTAGCAACCCGAATATTCGCACTTCACTATTATATATAACTTTATGTTTAAAGCCCTTTCGTATGATAATTGCGACCCCACCCTCTTGAGAGGAGTTGGGCCGATCCCTTCTTACGATATTGTAATTTTTATTAGTCAGTTTGTGTTTCTGGTTTAGCTTAGTTTCGCTAGCCATAAACACATCAGGACTTTGGTCTTGCAGCAAATGAAAGAGGTTTGCTCTACGTTCGGTCAGCGAATTTACATTCACAGCTAGGATCTTAAAGGGTCGCTCAGGCAGCGCGCCTTTAACCATTTAGCGTTGCCGGCAGAATAGAGTAGAGGTAATCTACCCTAGCCGCCTGCTCCCTGATCAGTTTTTGCACGTCGGTTAACTGACCATGAATGGTCAGAAACACCTGCATCTGATCTGCCTCTGGCACAGGAGCCGTAGGCACTTGGACCTGTTTGGGTACCTGTGGTTGAGGCTGTACCGTTTTTCCCTTTCCAGGGCGTAAGAAATTGCGGGATTGACGGAAGTTGTTGTCTGGCGTACTTTACGGCATCTCACCTCAACTGTTTTATTTTGTGCTTTGTTTTGCTTAATTTCCTGAAACTTCGGACTTCCCCGATAGTTTGCTGGGTGCCCGGAGCCTCGGCAGAGCGCACATTTTAACTGGGTCATATCTGTGACCCTATCTTGGCCGAGTTTACACTCCCCTGTTTTGTGGGTATATCCACATTTAACGCAGACTGGGTCCGTACCACAGTTAATTGCAACGTGTCCAAACCCTTGGCAGTTCATGTATTGAAGCATGTCTTTCTGCTTGTTTAATTTTTCCCATCGTACAACTTGGTAATCCAGGACTGTTATATTCCTTAGACCACTCAATTTGCTTTGGGGCGAGAGCTGAACTAGGAAGAATGGTAACTTCCGTTTCTCCCGTCTGGCTTTGACTGTGGTAAACGGTCTGACCCCGATAAAATTGAGATCGTCGCTCGCCACTTGACGGAGCTCTGCTAAGAGCGCCTGCGGATCCGTAGAGGATTCGATATCCTTCAGGAGGACTGTTTGAAGCTTGTCTTCCTTAGGGGTGAAACTATAAAATTCAGTTCTAGTTTGAGACAGAAGGTCTTTGACTTTTCTGTAGTGCTCTAAAGATGAGCAGTGAATAGAATGCCTGTCTGCGTTTAGCCGCTTGATTGTAAAATTGTTGCCTACGACCGACCTACATATTTGAATAGTTTCTTTTATTTCCATCTTAAATGTGTTAATGGGTGGCACCTTACCTCGCTTTGCTTGTGGCTGCTGCTGTTGTTGCGGTTGTTGTGACTGCTGCTGTTGACGCTGCTGCTGTTGTGTCTGCTGCGGTTGTTGCTGTTGCGGTTGTTGCTGTTGCGGTTGTCGCTGCTGCTGTTGCTGCTTCTGTGTCTGTTGTCGTTGCTGTTGTGGTTGTTGTGGTTGTTATGGTTGTTGTTGTTGTTGTTTTGCTTGCTGTTGCTGAGTCTGATGCTGTGATTGCCGAGACGGTTGTTGTGGCTTATGAAGCTGTTGCTGTGGCTGCTTCTGTGGCTGCTGTTGGTCTGGGAGTGGTTGTTGTTCCTGAGGAGGCTGCTGTTCTTGCGAAGCTTGCTCTTTTTTTTTTTTTTTTTTTTTTTACACTATCAGATCTTATTCAAATGGAGCTTAAAGCAAGCATCAGCAGATGAAAGAAGATTTGCCAACACATATAATGTGTCCCACTGGCTCATCACTTAGTGCAGGTGTTAGTTGTTAGTAAGCACAATGCAACAAAAACAAAAACACATGCACATAAAAACATGAAAATATATAAAGTCAAAATTAAAACAAAATGACACAGAAACATTTAGGATCGTGGAGCAATGGTTCTGAAAATAGTTTTTAAATTACTTTTATTATACTCTTGGAGCGCTTGTTGGCGGGTGCGCTGCTCAAGAACAACTATGCGCTCCTTCTCCCGTCTTGCCTCCTGCTTCTTTTTGAGCGATTCAACAAGCTCTATGAGCGAAGAGATCTGCTCTGTCAAAGCCTCAATCTGCTGGTCCTCTTCTTGGTCAGACAGCTCGACTACCTCGCCACTGACGTAATGTCCTTCTTCTTCTACAGACATATATGAGATGTCGTCAGCATCTGCGTCAGCGGCGTTTTCGTCGCCTCCTAGACTGGCGTCCTGGTCGTTTTGATTGTCGGCGGCGATCGCTCCGTCAGCCTCTTCGACGTGGATGTCATCCGCCTCAGATTCATCGTCGCCTTCTACGTTCTTGTCGTTGTTTTCATTGTTGTCGTCATCGTCGTTGGAGGAGCTATCCAGCTGCCTCTGTATATTGGCCTGAGCCGAAGACTTGGCTGAACGCCCGTGCCCTCCTATTTTCTGGGCTGCCTGTACATCTGGGTACGCTTTTTAACTACCAGATTTGGCTTATATCTGATATAGCGCCTTCTCTTCAATGGGTCTGGTTCTTCGACACATGCCGGTCCTGTGTTTTTCCTTTTAATAGAGCTCGACGTTTTTGCAGTTGTAATGAAGCATTTTATCGCTCCATTACATACCTTTAAAAATCAAAACAATCATTTTATATATTTGCCCCTAGCAGGTAGCACTGTCATCTGAAGCAGAAAAGATTTCATTTAAAAGCTACAGATAAGCGACCGCAAGCTCCCATTAGGATATTGCCGATAACAGAGCTCGTCACCAACTGATTAGAAATTATATTTTCTAGTGAAAGTTATACAAATACAATATTTGATGGTGGTGAATATAGTGAGCGAGAGGTGAATATAGTGAGCGAGAGGTAAATTTCTAATAAAAGAAAGTAAGGCAAATGGCGAAACTAAGCCTAAACCCAGCAGAGGAACACAAAAAGGCAACGATCAGCGTACATCGATGGTGAATTTGTATAATGAAATGTGTGGTATTAAACCAAACAATAAAATGGACGCAATATGAGTCGATGACGATGATATTGAATAATTCTTGCTGTACGTACTTGAGTACACCGCCACCCGCACACTCCTCGTGCATAGACAAAAATAGAAGTATTTCGCATTACTTAGAGCAAGAGGTAGGGGAGTACCGGACAAGGAAATATATGGGCAATTACATGAAAAAGTGAAGTTTGCAAAAATAAAATTAACAGTCTCTTACAGTCAAGCACTTAACGAGAGGAGGCCGTTCACACAACAAAATCACTCCGAAACGTACCGAAGTATAGCGTTGAAGTGTAATATCAGTATAAAAACCGAAAAAGCCGAAATAATAGAAGTCAGTAAGACTTTACTAATTTAAACGGAGGGTAAGAACCTATTATAATTATGGTAGTAAATTTCCCCCACCATTGGTAAGAAATTGCTATCTTTAAAGCCAGTAGAAATACTGTGGTTGCCAGTTGAAAAACTGAGGTTGCCAGTAGAAATACTGTGTTTGCCAGTAGAAATACTGTGGTTGCCAGTTGAAAAACTGAGGTTGCCAGTAGAAATACTGAGGTTGCCAGTTGAAAAACTGAGGTTGCCAGTAGAAATACTGTGGTTGCCAGTAGAAATACTGAGGTTGCCAGTTGAAAAACTGAGGTTGCCAGTAGAAATACTGCGGTTGCCAGTAGAAATACTGTGGATAATTTAACTCTTGCAGAGATTTCCCCACACCAGCGGTAAGGGATCTCAGAGACAAATTAAAACAAGCCAGTTAATAACTGTGGTTGCCAGTAGAAATACTGTAGTGGCCAGTAGAAATACTGGGGTTGCCAGTAGAAATACTGTGGTTGCCAGTAGAAATACTGAGGTTGCCGGTAGAAATACTGAGGTTGCCAGTAGAAATACTGTGGTTGCCAGTAGAAATACTGTGGTTGCCAGTAGAAATACTGAGGTTGCCAGTAGAAATACTGTGGTTGCCAGTAGAAATACTGAGGTTGCCAGTAGAAATACTGTGGTTGCCAGTAGAAATACTGGGTTGCCAGTTGAAAAACTGTGGTTGCCAGTAGAAATACTGTGGTTGCCAGTAGAAATACTGTGGTTTCCAGTAGAAATACTGAGGTTGCCAGTTGAAAAACTGTGGTTGCCAGTAGAAATACTGTGGTTGCCAGTAGAAATACTGTGGTTGCCAGTAGAAATACTGTGGTTGCCAGTAGAAATACTGTGGTTGCCAGTAGAAATACTGTGGTTGCCAGTAGAAATACTGTGGTTGCCAGTAGAAATACTGAGGTTGCCAGTAGAAATACTGTGGTTGCCAGTAGAAATACTGTGGTTGCCAGTAGAAATACTGTGGTTGCCAGTTGAAAAACTGTGGTTGCCAGTAGAAATACTGTGGTTGCCAGTAGAAATACTGCAGTTTTCCAGCATCAATCAATACAGTGGTTGTTAGTCGAGACGCTGTTTGCCGAATCTACCGTTACTATAATTTGAAGAAATATACGAGAAAGGAGGCACCAGAAGGAACCTTACTAAGGAAACAACAACCGACGTTGAACTTTAAAGACACACTGGAAATTAACACCGAAAAACCGAAATTGGAGAAAATAAAAACACATAGCCTAATAATCCAAACTTTAAAACTATAGAATTTAATTGAAATTTAATTATTTTTAATAATAAAACTATTTTCTTGATTGAATAAAGGAAAATCTTTGAAACTAAAGTTTTAGTGTACCTTCTTTAGTAAAACCCTGGACACCAGCGAGTATACCTCAGCCAGAGAAACCCAAGGTACATCACAAATTGGCGCCCGAGCAGGGACCTCTTCAAAGGTCCATTCCAGAAACAAACATCAAGAATTCAAACTGAACCGTTATCTGAAGATCTTAAAGCGAACCGTAACCGAATAATAATCCTTATCAAGTTTTCAAACTGAACCGTTACCTGAAGATCTTAAACCGAACCGTTACCGAATAATAATCCTCATCAAGATTTCAAACTGAACCGTTACCTGAAGATCTTAAACCGAACCGTTACCGAATAATAATCCTCATCAAGATTTCAAACTGAACCGTTACCTGAAGATCTTAAACCGAACCGTTACCGAATAATAATCCTCATCAAGATTTCAAACTGAACCGTTACCTGAAGATCTTAAACCGAACCGTTACCGAATAATAATCCTCATCAAGATTTCAAACTGAACCGTTACCTGAAGATCTTAAACCGAACCGTTACCGAATAATAATCCTCATCAAGATTTCAAACTGAACCGTTACCTGAAGATCTTAAACCGAACCGTTACCGAATAATAATCCTCATCAAGATTTCAAACTGAACCGTTACCTGAAGATCTTAAACCGAACCGTTACCGAATAATAATCCTCATCAAGATTTCAAACTGAACCGTTATCTGAAGATCTTAAACCGAACTGTTACCGAATAATAATCCTCATCAAGATTTCAAACTGACCCGTTACCTGAAGATCTTAAACCGAACCGTTACCGAATAATAATCCTCATCAAGATTTCAAACTGAACCGTTACCTGAAGATCTTAAACCGAACCGTTACCGAATAATAATCCTCATCAAGATTTCAAACTGAACCGTTACCTCAAGATCTTAAATCGAACCGTTACCGAATAATAATCCTCATCAAGATTTCAAACTGAACCGTTACCTGAAGATCTTAAACTGAACCGATACCGTAAATATAATAATCCTCATCAAGATTTCAAACTGAACCGTTGCCCGAAAATTAAAATAAAGATTCCAACTGAGATAAGAAATAAAACTTACAACAAGATGTCGGACTCTGAAGAAGGTTTTGATATCTTTGCCAGCATAGGAGCTATATACCTCCTTGATAAAACAGAGCTTAAAGAACGCATGGCGCGTTGTAAGCTTAACACCGAAGGGACCGTTGCCGACCTCCGCACTCGGTTCAGTGCTTACATTAAAGAGTCCAGATTGCGAAAGTCAACCCAAAATTTATGTGAAGAATTAGAGAAAGGCTCAGATGATAGAGTTTATTCCAAAGCGGATATTTCACAAACAAAAGAGAATAAAGAAGCAGAGAAGGAAGAACGTAGTACTAAGGCAAACATTAGTGAGCCCGTCACCTATACCAATGTGTATTATACGGTACCTAATACGCATTTCCAAGGGACGCCTGTGTTAACAACGGCTACAGCACATAAAAAACCTGCCCCAACTTATATGGCATCCTTATATCCCGCTCTGGCAGAATTTGATAGAATGACCAGACACCCTGGCTACAGGTAATGGTATTATCCCCATGGAATGGACCCTCAAAATCAATACCCAACAGTAAGCTCAAATTTTCCTCATTTTCCAGGACAAAGTCAAGTACCAGTTAATTCCGATACAAATATTCCTTCAGGTATAACAAGGAAATCCCCTCTTAGTCGAGAAGCAGGAGTTATGAATGAAGTAAGAAAATGGGGGTTGAGATTCGACTCTTCAGGAAATGCACTGGAATTTATTAAACGTATAGAGGAACTGACCGATTGCTACCAGATCCAAACGCATGAAATGCTCCGAACTTTCCCAGAAATTTTTAAAGGACCAGCTTTAGAATGGTATAGAATCAACCGTGACAACTTTAAAACATGGCCAGATTTTTACCAGGCCTTCTTGGGATATTTTTTGCCTCCACGATTTATAAACAGACTGGAAGACGAAATCTCAAAGAAGAGACAGGGCCCAAACGAGAAGGCAAGAGATTTCATCCGAACGACACAATATTTAATTCACCAACACCCATCATTGCGTATTAGCAATTATATTGATAAAATTTACGATCGCCTTCGACCCGAATATCACTTATACATTCGTCGACGCGATTTTCAAACGTTGGAAGAATTGATGAATTTAGCTACTGAATATGAGTGTATCCAAAGTGAAAACCGAAACACGTCATCGAATACAACCAGACCACCGCCTCCCAGGGCATATCAAGCGCCAATACGGGATGAGCGAGCTCACCGATATATCCCAACGAATGAAAAATACGATCGAACAACTCATTGCTGGAACTGCAAACAGAGGGGGCATTCGAAGGCAAATTGTCGGCAGCCGTTCCGTTTGTTCTGTTCATTCTGTGGCGAAGATGGTCGCTTGACGAAAGATTGTTCTTGTCAGACCCGGCATGTTTCCATCATCACGTCGGAGACGGCAAAAGAGGGGATAATTATAGAAGAAATAAAGCCTAACAACGAGGTAATGCCTGAGGCGAAGTTATGTGTCACGGAGCAAGAAGTGAACAACCAAGATAAAAACGATCAACACAAAAAAACTTTTGCCAACAGGATCGCCGTTACGACACGAGTAGCAGTGAAAGCAGTAAAAACTGCTGAAGTATGGGTAGATCCGCGCTGCTTCTTAACCTTAAAGTTGAATGGCCAAACAATCAATGTTTTGCTCGATACCGGGGCAACTCAATCGTTCATTAGTACTAAGGTGCGACACCTACTCAAGGGACTCAAAACACCGGTGAGATATCAACGTAATGCAGTTCAACTAGCAGATGGTAGTCCCATATTTAGCCGAGAACACTACACAGTAACTCTGCAAGTAGGGAACCAGTCAATTCAAGGAGAAGTAACGCATTTGAAGCAGTTGAGTCAAGACGAAATTATTGGTATGGATGCACTACGAAAAATGGATTTCTCTATCAAATTAAATGGGAATGAGCTTATGTCAAATAAAGGTCCTCCAACCCTCAAAAGACAAAATCAGCTATGTGCTCTGGGCGGAAAACCCCTAACACTAGATCAGGGGTAGCCGATCTTCATTTCCAAGGACGCAGTAAGAGGGTAGAGTTTAATACGAATACCCAGTGATAAATAATATAAAAAAAAATATTGAATTGAGCTGATTTAAAATTTAAAAAGTGAATTAAGTTAAAAAAAAAAAAAAAAGAAAAAAAATTAATTAAACCAAAAATCCTGAGAATAAAAAAAAAAAAATGAATTAAAAAACGAAAATTATTATTAATTATTACTATCTGCGTTATTATTATTAATCTATCTACTGGGAAGAAATTGTATTTAGACGAGAAGGTTCTCGTCTTCGAAGAAAGAGGGGGATGTAATGAAGCATTTTATCGCTCCATTACATTCACAGTAGCACTGTCATCTGAAGCAGAAACGATTTCATTTAAAAGCTACAGATAAGCGACCGCATGCTCCCATTAGGATATTGCCGATAACAGAGCTCGTCACCAACTGATTAGAAATTATATTTTCTAGTGAAAGTAATACAAATACAATATTTGATGGTGGTGAATATAGTGAGCGAGAGGTGAATATAGTGAGCGATAGGTTAATTTCTAATAAAAGAAAGTAAGGCAAATGGCGAAAGTAAGCCTAAACCCAGCAGAGGAACACAAAAAGGCAACGATCAGCGTACATCGATGGTGAATTTGTATAATGAAATGTGTGGTATTAAACCAAACAATAAAATGGACGCAATATGAGTCGATGACGATGATATTGAATAATTCTTGCTGTACGTACTTGAGTACACCACCACCCGCACACTCCTCGTGCATAGACAAAAATAGAAGTATTTCGCATTACTTAATGCAAGAGGTAGGGGAGTACCGGACAAGGAAATATATGGGCAATTACATGAAAAAGTGAAGTTTGCAAAAATAAAATTAACAGTCACTTACAGTCAAGGACTTAACGAGAGGAGGCCGTTCACACAGCAAAATCACTCCGAAACGTACCGAAGTATACCGTTGAAGTGTAATATCAGTATAAAAACCGAAATAATAGAAGTCAGTAAGACTTTACTAATTTAAACGGAGGGTAAGAACCTATAATAATTATTTTAGTAAATTTCCCCCACCAGTGGTAAGAAATTGCTATCTTTAAAGCCAGTAGAAATACTGTGGTTGCCAGTTGAAAAACTGAGGTTGCCAGTAGAAATACTGTGGTTGCCAGTTGAAAAACTGAGGTTGCCAGTAGAAATACTGAGGTTGCCAGTTGAAAAACTGAGGTTGCCAGTAGAAATACTGTGGTTGCCAGTAGAAATACTGTGGTTGCCAGTTGAAAAACTGTGGTTGCCAGTAGAAATACTGCAGTTTTCCAGCATCAATCAATACAGTGGTTGTTAGTCGAGACGCTGTTTGCCGAATCTACC
Organism: Baccha elongata; assembly: GCA_951217065.1. Lineage (NCBI taxonomy): Eukaryota > Metazoa > Arthropoda > Insecta > Diptera > Syrphidae > Baccha > Baccha elongata. The sequence goes on from CATNUY010000036.1 coordinate 411,977, forward strand.
GTTACTATAATTTGAAGAAATATACGAGAAAGGAGGCACCAGAAGGAACCCTACTAAGGAAACAACAACCGACGTTGAACTCTAAAAACACACTGGAAATTAACACCGAAAAACCGAAATTGGAGAAAATAAAACACAGCCTAATAATCCAAACTTTAAAACTATAGAATTTAATTAAAATTTAATTATTTTTAATAATAAAACTATTTTCTTGATTGAATAAAGGAAAATCTTTGAAACTAAAGTTTTAGTGTACCTTCTTTAGTAAAATCCTGAACACCAGCGAGTATACCTCAGCCAGAGAAACCCAAGGTACATCACACAGTTGCCATGCTGCTGGTTCTGACCTCGGCATGTGCCGATTACGATGTTGTTGTCGTTGTCGTTGTTGTTGTTGCTGCTGCTTTCTTGGACATAGATGGTCCAGCTTCTGTCGTTGTTGTTGCTCTTCTAGCTTTGGACTGCTGAGCTGCAGTTGCCCTTGTTGTTGCTTGGCCTGATGGCCCCGCTATTTGACTGTCGGATGACACATCACCTGCTGCTCCAACTATCTTCCTTGTCAGACCCGGCATGTTTCCATCATCACGTCGGAGACGGCAAAAGAGGGGATAATTATAGAAGAAATAAAGCCTAACAACGAGGTAATGCCTGAGGCGAAGTTATGTGTCACGGAGCAAGAAGTGAACAACCAAGATAAAAACGATCAACACAAAAAAACTTTTGCCAACAGGATCGACGATACGCCACGAGTAGCAGTGAAAGCAGTAAAAACTGCTGAAGTATGGGTAGATCCGCGCTGCTTCTTAACCTTAAAGTTGAACGGCCAAACAATCAATGTTTTGCTCGATACCGGGGCGACTCAATCGTTCATTAGTACTAAGGTGCGACTCCTACTCCAGAGACTCAAAACACCGGTGAAATATCAACGTAATGCAGTTCAACTCAAATCATTTTATATATTTGCCCCTAGCAGGTAGCACTGTCATCTGAAGCAGAGAAGATTTCATTTAAAAGCTACAGATAAGCGACCGCATGCTCCCATTAGGATATTGCCGATAACAGAGCTCGTCACCAACTGATTAGAAATTATATTTTCTAGTGAAAGTAATACAAATACAATATTTGATGGTGGTGAATATAGTGAGCGAGAGGTGAATATAGTGAGCGAGAGGTGAATTTCTAATAAAAGAAAGTAAGGCAAATGGCGAAAGTAAGCCTAAACCCAGCAGAGGAACACAAAAAGGCAACGATCAGCGTACATCGATGGTGAATTTGTATAATGAAATGTGTGGTATTAAACCAAACAATAAAATGGACGCAATATGAGTCGATGACGATGATATTGAATAATTCTTGCTGTACGTACTTGAGTACACCGCCACCCGCACACTCCTCGTGCATAGACAAAAATAGAAGTATTTCGCATTACTTAATGCAAGAGGTAGGGGAGTACCGGACAAGGAAATATATGGGCAATTACATGAAAAAGTGAAGTTTGCAAAAATAAAATTAACAGTCACTTACAGTCAAGGACTTAACGAAGGGAGGCCGTTCACACAGCAAAATCACTCCGAAACGTACCGAAGTATACCGTTGAAGTGTAATATCAGTATAAAAACCGAAAAAGCCGAAATAATAGAAGTCAGTAAGACTTTACTAATTTAAACGGAGGGTAAGAACCTATAATAATTATTTTAGTAAATTTCCCCCACCAGTGGTAAGAAATTGCTATCTTTAAAGCCAGTAGAAATACTGTGGTTGCCAGTTGAAAAACTGAGGTTGCCAGTAGAAATACTGTGGTTGCCAGTAGAAATACTGTGGTTGCCAGTTGAAAAACTGAGGTTGCCAGTAGAAATACTGAGGTTGCCAGTTGAAAAACTGAGGTTGCCAGTAGAAATACTGTGGTTGCCAGTAGAAATACTGAGGTTGCCAGTTGAAAAACTGAGGTTGCCAGTAGAAATACTGTGGTTGCCAGTAGAAATACTGTGAGTAATTTAATTCTTGCGGAGATTTCCCCCCACCAGCGGTAAGGGATCTCAGAGACAAATTAAAACAAGCCAGTTAATAACTGTGGTTGCCAGTAGAAAAACTGTGGTTGCCAGTAGAAATACTGTGGTTGATAGTAGAAATACTGAGGTTGCCGGTAGAAATACTGAGGTTGCCAGTAGAAATACTGTGGTTGCCAGTAGAAATACTGTGGTTGCCAGTAGAAATACTGAGGTTGCCAGTAGAAATACTGTGGTTGCCAGTAGAAATACTATGGTTGCCAGTAGAAATACTGAAGTTGCCAGTAGAAATACTGTGGTTGCCAGTAGAAATACTGTGGTTGCCAGTAGAAATACTGTGGTTGCCAGTTGAAAAACTGTGGTTGCCAGTAAAAATACTGCAGTTTTCCAGCATCAATCAATACAGTGGTTGTTAGTCGAGACGCTGTTTGCCGAATCTACCGTTACTATAATTTGAAGAAATATACGAGAAAGGAGGCACCAGAAGGAACATTACTAAGGAAACAACAACCGACGTTGAATTCTAAAAACACACTGGAAATTAACACCGAAAAACAGAAATTGGAGAAAATAAAAACACATAGCCTAATAATCCAAACTTTAAAACTATAGAATTTAATTAAAATTTAATTATTTTTAATAATAAAACTATTTTCTTGATTGAATAAAGGAAAATCCTTGAAACTTAAGTTTTAGTGTACCTTCTTTAGTAAAATCCTGGACACCAGCGAGTATACCTCAGCCAGAGAAACCCAAGGTACATCACACAGTTGCCATGCTGCTGGTTCCGACCTCGGCATGTGCCGATGACGATGTTGTTGTCGTTGTCGTTGTTGTTGTTGCTGCTGCTTTCTTGGACATAGATGGTCCAGCTTCTGTCGTTGTTGTTGCTCTTTGAGCTTTGGACTGCTGAGCTGCAGTTGCCCTTGTTGTTGCTTGGCCTGATGGCCCCGCTATTTGACTGTCGGATGACACATCACCTGATGCTCCAACTGTCTTCCTTGTTGTTGGGGGACCATCTTTCGATGTCCCCGTTGGTTTTCCCATCTCTCTTTCTAGTTGCTCTCGATTTCTGTTTACCTTTTCCCAGAAAATATTTAAAAAAAAGACCGGACCACATTTGGACTCGAACTCTGCCACTTTTTTTTTCTTTTTTTGTAATTAAATTTTTATTTTTAATTCCACTTATAACTGCTTAAATGCTAGACAAAAACCTTAAAAACTAGCTTACAGAATAACTTAACTAACTTACTGGCCCCATACGGGCGCTCTAAATTATACTATAACTATATATTAAAAATGCCTTTGGGCGTAGGAACTAACTTAAATTAAAATTCAATATTACTTAAAACTAAACGAGAAAATTCTTAAAAACTCGTTTTTCAAGACATTTATTTTATATAAAAAACTTAAAACTACACTTTACCTAAATAAAACTAAATTAACCTAAATAAAACTTAAATATACGTAAATATACGTAAATTACTTTAAACTACTTAAAATACTTAAAATAACTTAAAACTAGAACAGCCACCAGCAGCATTTTTTTTTTTCGCAGCAGCCTATGCATATGCCCACACGCTTATAAATATGCATATATTATATGCGTATATTTACGTATATTTTAGTTTTATTTAGGTTAATTTAGTTTTATTTAGGTACAGGGTAGTTTTAAGTTTTTAAATAAAAAAAAAAAAAATGTCATGGAAAAACAAGTTTTTTTAAGGAATTTTCTTGTTTAGGTTTAAGTAATATAGATTTTAATTTAATTTACATTTGAATTTACGCCGAAAGGCATTTTAATATATAGCTATAGTATAATTTAGAGCGCCCGTATGGGGCCAGTAAGTTAGTTAAGTTATTCTGTAAGCTAGTTTTTAAGATTTTTGTCTAGCATTTAAGTTAGTTATAGGTTAAATTGAAAATAAAAAAAAAAATAAAAAAAAAAAAAAAAAAAAAAAAAAAAAAAATGCATATATTGACATATGTGCATATGTTACAGCGCCAAATGCACATACCCACAGACAAACGATTTTATGGATTTTGGATTTTTTTACATTTTTTTATTTTTTTTTGGTGCCACCGTTACTGTCCTACTTAATATACCTTAGAAATACGTACGTCGTCTGCCACTCTTACACCTTGGCTTACTTGGCACTTGAAATTGGTAGGTTAAACTATCTACTTTAAACACTCGCGTCTCTTGTTAAAATGAACACAGTGAAAGTCGCCAACGAAGTGCACTCTTCCACGGGTGCTGAACGACTGAGAAATTCGCTTCTACCCACCCAACCATGGTTGCCGTACTCGCCTTGACAACCCCTTACCTTGCCATTTTCCGCTTCCTTTATCCCATCTTAAACCCTTTAAATTTTAATGATCCTCATCCATAATCCTAAGTTTTTCAATTAAACCATTTTTGTTTTGTTCAGTACAGGTTCAACTAACATTTGCCATTTTATTAAACATTTTAATTGTAACAACAAAACTACTTCTCATATTATGTAGGTAATTCACAACAATTTTGCTACTATTCACCAATACAAACGCATAAAATACAAACCGAATCTGGTTAAGGTGCGCACACGGCAACCCGGTCGGCGCCCCGCAAACGATCGGGGATGTCCGAAGTTACAGGAGATACAGAAAATTAAAGCCCAAAAGAAAATATAAGAGGTGAGACGCCCTGAAGTACGCCAGACAACAACTTCCGTCAATCACGCGATTTCTTACGCCCAAATTGCATCTGGAAAGGGAAACACGGTACAGCCAAACAGCCACAGGTAGCCAAAGAGGTCCAAGTGCCTTCGGCTCCTGTGCCAGAGACAGATCTGATGCAGGTGTTGTTGCCCATTCATGGTCAGTTAACCGACGTGCAAAAACAGATCAGGGAGCAGGCGGCTTGGGTAGATTACCTCTACTCTATTCTAACGATAAATGGTTAAAGGTGCGCTGCCTGAGCGACCCTTTAAGATCCTAGCTGTGAATGTTAATTCTCTGGTTAGGACCGTATGTAGAGCAAACCTCTTTCATTTGCTGCAAGACCAAAGTCCAAATGTGTTTATGGCTAGCGAAGCTAAGCTAAATCAGAAACACAAACTGACTTATAAAAATTACAATTTCGTAAGAAGGGATCGACCCAACTCCTCTCAAGGGTTAGTAAAGTTATATATAATAGTGAAGTGCGAAGCTTCGGGTTGCTACAAGCTTGCATCGTTTGCTTTCCTATCCAGCAGGGGAAAAGAATGTACGCAATCGCGGTGTACGCACCTGACGCACCTCAGCAAGCTAATTTTATCGCAGAGCTCGAAAAACTTTTCGAATGCTTAAGACTGAACTTGGATGAGAATTATTATATCATGGCAGGGGACTTAAACGCCAAACATGTAGATTGGAGAAACCAAATACAAAATTCTAGAAAGAACCATCTTTTTAATTGGATGGGTCGATACAGTGTTGAGTGTAGGATCGAAGTGGTAGTTTTCTCGATCTTATAACTGACGCAACAAATCAACAGACAAGAAACTGTTAACGAACGATTGAATACGATAGTGAGCGGACTTGCCACTGTAATACAGCTTCTGAGCGAGCTTGTGGAGTTGGATGATGTGCCTACGCTTCTCCAACGCCTTGGCAAGAGAAATACGTTCTGATGACATTTCTCCACTGTGGCAACCTGCCAACGATGACCCGCTCTGATAGTACACACACACACGCGCACACACTCATGCTCTCCTTATCAGTTGTCCTCCCGCACACTCGAGGTCTGCAGCCAGTTGATAGCAAGTGCTCCAGCGAAGAGGTCGTGTGCTCTGTAGATATATTTATATAGTTTGTGCACAAGATATACAGAACAGAAAGGTAATATATTCCCGCACATTGTTTTGTGTATGTTCTGCGCATGCACGTCATCTGAATTATTGTCGTTTGACAGCTGCGCTGCCTTTCTTTCATTTCGCTTATGAATAATATCGCGTGTGTTGTGTTTTGAAAAAGAAAAAATTTGTGAAATAAAAACTATGGCGGTTTGTTCAGTTTTCGGTTGTGATACCAATAATAATAAAAAAAGTAAACAATATAAAAACAAAGTAAATAATGTGCATGTGAAACTATTTCGTTTTCCGAAAGATTTGGAACTGGCAAAAGTTTGGCAGAATAAATGTGGCAGAAAAGATAAAATTAATGTGCAAACGGCCTACATTTGCTCAAAGCATTTCACTCGGGACAAATATATTCGCAACTTGCAACATGAACTTTTGGAATATTCACCAAAAAGTTGCAAAAAGCTGAAATACGATGCCATTCCTACAGAAAATCTTCCATTCGCCAGTTTTTCAAACAAGGAGAATATCGACCAAAACAACAAGCGAAGTGATCGATTAGAAAAACGACAGCGACGTTTAGAGGTAGAAGCTTTGCTGAAAAGTCCTGCTGTTGAAGAAGACCAATCAATTATTGATGCCATTGTTTCCGAAGACGATTATCAGCACCACCTTGACCCCATCACGTAAGCATAAAATGAAGAGCATAATATTTACTGTATTAAATTACATTTCGAAATCCTTAGCCTGAAGCTGCTGCTGCTGTTGCACTAAAGAAAACTATTTCAGAACTTCAAGAAAAAATAATTTCGCTTGAGGAAGAAAAAATGTCTCAGAATTCCAAAATCACGGACCTATTGAAGGAAAACTATAATCTTAAACAAGAATGCAGTGCAACAAGTTCCATCTTTACTCCCACGCAGAAAAAAAAACTTGGAAAAAGGAATGCACGGCTAAAGTGGAGTATAGATTATATATCCAAGTGTATAGCAATCCATGCCAGTGGTCCAAAAGCCTACCGATTCCTACTGCAAAAAGGCCACCCCTTTCCTGCTGTGATCACATTAAAAAAATGGGCATCCAAAATAGATGTCAATCCTGGGTTTTTAAACACAGTTTTTAATTTAATGAGAAATGCTAATTTGTCGCAGCGTGATAGAGTATGTATGCTCATGGCAGATGAGATGAAGATTCGATCTATGTGCAAGCAATAATGGCAAGAGGAATTTTTTGCAATTGGTAACAGCCACTTTACTATAAATATGACAAAAAACTGACAAAGACTCTAATGGACGCTGCAATTGCAAATTTAGATTCCATTGGCTATCAAGTTGTTGCTATTACAATGGATATGGGTGGCGGTAACAGGGGTTTGATGAGGGAGTATGGAGTAGATGAAAAAAAGCCTTACATTCAACACCCTACAAAGCAAAACCAAGAAGTATTTATATTTGCTGACGTTCCCCATATGGTAAAATTGCTTCGGAATCATTTCCTTGATGAGGGAATCTTCATTGATAACAAGCACTTGACACACGCTCCCCTGGTTGAGATCCTTGAGAATGACAAAAGCGATTTAAAAATTGCTCCTAAGCTTACCTCTGAACATTTAACTGTTAAACGTAGCAAGAGACAAAAGGTAATCCCTATTTAGTTATCAATTGTTTATATAAAATAAAAAAAAAATTTTATTTTACAGGTCAAATACGCAACTCAACTCTTTTCGCATACAAATTCGTGTGCCTTAAATCGACTGGGAATGTTAGGTATTCTGAGGGCTCCTAATTGGCAAGAACTAGCTGAGCTAATCGAAACAGTAAGTTTTCAGTATTTCCTTACACATATGCTGTTATTAATTTATTTTTTTTCTTTTGCAGGTTGATGAGTGGTTTGACATTTTCAATTCAAGAGCTCCAAGAGTAGATTCTAGACCAAAAAAAGCAGCTTATGGACTTGAAATTGAGTTCCAAAAAGAAATCCTAGATAAAATGGAAAGTATTGTGCTAAGGATGCGATTTGGAAAAAAAACAGGGTTGTTACCTTTCCAGCAAGGAATTTTAATGAGCATAAAATCTCTTAAAATGCTATTTGATTACCTGAAGACATCACATGCTGCTTCTTACATCATTACTTACCACCTTAACCAGGATCTCTTGGAAATGTTTTTTGGAGTGATACGTGCCAAAGGTGGACTGTACGACCACCCAAGTGCACTTGAATTTAAATACCGCTTACGTTCTTATTTGCTCGGTCGAAATGAAGGCATTATATCAGACTCTTCAAACGTAGAGTCATTTAATGAAGAAGAAGTTCAAATGGATGTTGACCTCAACAATGACTCGGTAATAGTGGACGAGGAGAGCACGCTACTTACTTCAGACCTTTTATCCTGTTTTTCTAATTGCGAGACAGTACAAGAAGACGAAAAAAGCATAACTGTTCCAAGCAATGACAAAGAAATATCCGAAGTAAAGTTCGATGCCTTGGAGTACCTTGCTGGCTACCTTTTAAAGCGTTTTAAATCGAAAATACCAAACATAGAGATTCTTGCTGATAAGGAAGATACCACAGGATTAACATGCACAAATGTCATCAATGAAGGGGGTCTTCAGAAGCCAAACGAATTATTCATCATGGAATTGAAGAAGTAAGATTTAATTTTCAACAAATTTAACAATATCCAGGAAGAAGAATACGCTCTCGAACCATCTGAAGGCTACATACAAAATTTGTTTTCTTTGGTAGCCGACTGCTCTTTGGATCCTAAAATGATAAGAACTTTCTTTAGGTGTAAAATGTATTTTAGAATCAGAATTCAAAATCAAAACATAATAAACAATGTTTGGAAGAAAAAAGATCAACTTAAAAGAAAATTAAATAAAATCTGTTCTTAAAGTTATACCTAACGTGTTATACTTTTTTTTATTAAATATTATAATTTACGCAGAAATACATAAATGGGTAAGTTAAAGGTGTCGCAGTTATTCGTTGAGAGATGAAAACTTATTGCAATCTGCATCTTTTGTCACAAACATTTATTAACTTTTATATTAAAGTCTACACTCACTTCAAGAAAAGATAAAATTAATGTGCAAACGGCCTACATTTGCTCAAAGCATTTCACTCGGGACAAATATATTCGCAACTTGCAACATGAACTTTTGGAATATTCACCAAAAAGTTGCAAAAAACTGAAATACGATGCCATTCCTACAGAAAATCTTCCATTCGCCAGTTTTTCAAACAAGGAGAATATCGACCAAAACAACAAGCGAAGTGATCGATTAGAAAAACGACAGCGACGTTTAGAGGTAGAAGCTTAGCTGAAAAGTCCTGCTGTTGAAGAAGACCAATCAATTATTCATGCCATTGTTTCCGAAGACGATTATCAGCACCACCTTGACCCCATCACGTAAGCATAAAATGAAGAGCATAATATTTACTGTATTAAATTACATTTCGAAATCCTTAGCCTGAAGCTGCTGCTGCTGTTGCACTAAAGAAAACTATTTCAGAACTTCAAGAAAAAATAATTTCGCTTGAGGAAGAAAAAATGTCTCAGAATTCCAAAATCACGGACCTATTGAAGGAAAACTATAATCTTAAACAAGAACAAGTTCCATCTTTACTCCCACGCAGAAAAAAAAAAACTTGGAAAAAGGAATGCACGGCTAAAGTGGAGTATAGATGATATATCCAAGTGTATAGCAATCCATGCCAGTGGTCCAAAAGCCTTCCGATTCCTACTGCAAAATGGCTACCCCTTTCCTGCTGTGATCACATTAAAAAAATGGGCATCCAAAATAGATGTCAATCCTGGGTTTTTAAACACAGTTTTTAATTTAATGAGAAATGCTAATTTGTCGCAGCGTGATAGAGTATGTATGCTCATGGCAGATGAGGTGAAGATTCGATCCTGTTACGAGTACGAAAAAAAACAGATACTTTGTTTGGGCCAGCCAACTATGTGCAAGTAATAATGGCAAGAGGAATTTTTTGCAATTGGAAACAGCCACTTTACTATAAATATGACAAATAACTGACAAAGACTCTAATGGACGCTGCAATTGCAAATTTAGATTCCATTGGCTATCAAGTTGTTGCTATTACAATGGATATGGGTGGCGGTAACAGGGGTTTGATGAGGGAGTATGGAGTAGATGAAAAAAAGCCTTACATTCAACACCCTACAAAGCAAAACCAAGAAGTATTTATATTTGCTGACGTTCCCCATATGGTAAAATTGCTTCGGAATCATTTCCTTGATGAGGGAATCTTCATTGATAACAAGCACTTGACACACGCTCCCCTGGTTGAGATCCCTGAGAATGACAAAAGCGATTTAGAAATTGCTCCTAAGCTTACCTCTGAACATTTAACTGTTAAACGTAGCAAGAGACAAAAGGTAATCCCTATTTAGTTATCAATTGTTTATATAAAATAAAAAAAAAAATTATTTTACAGGTCAAATACGCAACTCAACTCTTTTCGCATACAAATTCGTGTGCCTTAAATCGACTGGGAATGTTAGGTATTCTGAGGGCTCCTAATTGGCAAGAACTAGCTGAGCTAATCGAAACAGTAAGTTTTCAGTATTTCCTTACACATATGCTGTTATTAATTTATTTTTTTTCTTTTGCAGGTTGATGCGTGGTTTGACATTTTCAATTCAAGAGCTCCAAGAGTAGATTCTAGACCAAAAAAAGCAGCTTATGGACTTGAAATTGAGTTCCAAAAAGAAATCCTAGATAAAATGGAAAGTATTGTGCTAAGGATGCGATTTGGAAAAAAAACAGGGTTGTTACCTTTCCAGCAAGGAATTTTAATGAGCATAAAATCTCTTAAAATGCTATTTGATTACCTGAAGACATCACATGCTGCTTCTTACATCATTACTTACCACCTTAACCAGGATCTCTTGGAAATGTTTTTTGGAGTGATACGTGCCAAAGGTGGACTGTACGACCACCCAAGTGCACTTGAATTTAAATACCGCTTACGTTCTTATTTGCTCGGTCGAAATGAAGGCATTATATCAGACTCTTCAAACGTAGAGTCATTTAATGAAGAAGAAGTTCAAATGGATGTTGACCTCAACAATGACTCGGTAATAGTGGACGAGGAGAGCACGCTACTTACTTCAGACCTTTAATCCTGTTTTTCTGATTGCGAGACAGTACAAGAAGACGAAAAAAGCATAACTGTTCCAAGCAATGACAAAGAAATGTCCGAAGTAAAGTTCGATGCCTTGGAGTACCTTGCTGGCTACCTTTTAAAGCGTTTTAAATCGAAAATACCAAACATAGAGATTCTTGCTGATAAGGAAGATACCACAGGATTAACATGCACAAATGTCATCAATGAAGGGGGTCTTCAGAAGCCAAACGAATTATTCACATGGAATTGAAGAAGTTAGATTTAATTTTCAACAAATTTTACAATATCCAGGAAGAAGAATACGCTCTCGAACCATCTGAAGGCTACATACAAAATTTGTTTTCTTTGGCAGCCGACTGCTCTTTGGATCCTGAAATGATAAGAACTTTCTTTAGGTGTAAAATGTATTTTAGAATCAGAATTCAAAATCAAAACATAATAAACAATGTTTGGAAGAAAAAAGATCAACTTAAAAGAAAATTAAATAAAATCTGTTCTTAAAGTTATACCTAACGTGTTATACTTTTTTTTATTAAATATGATAATTTACGCAGAAATACATAAATGGGTAAGTTAAAGGTGTCGCAGTTATTCGTTGAGAGATGAAAACTTATTGCAATCTGCATCTTTTGTCACAAACATTTATTTACTTTTATATTAAAGTCTACACTCACTTCAAGAAATAGAATTCGAGTGACGTCACAAGAGGGAGATAGGATAACGAAATGCGCAATATACTACCTTGTTTTCTGTATATCTTGGTTTGTGCATATAGCAACAAATATATCATAATATTCTTCTCCTGCACACTCGAGGTCTGCAGCCAGTTGATAACAAGTGCTCCAGCGAAGAGGTCGTGTGCTCTGTAGATATATATATAGTTTGTGCATATAGCAACAAATATATCATAATACTAGTTGAAGAACATATATGTGTTTTATTCTAATTTCGTGATTGAGTTAAGTCATTAAGTCATTACATTTGGCGACAAGGTGAATTTTTTTTATATAAAAGAAAAATATATGATCATGTTGACGTGTTGTGTACGGTTTTTTTTCACTTCACATTTGTTTTGTTGTATTTTATTGTTTAGTGCTCTTAAATAGATTGCAAGAAAGATAAACAACAAGAAAAATAAAAGGAAGATTTAATCACCTTTTTTTTAAAGTCCGACTATTCAATTAGTTTATTGACATTTATGAAGGAAGCATTAGATTGCTGGATTAAGGGGTTACATTAAATTGTCAACCAAAGAATCAAAGGCATTAAATTGCGAGAAAAAAAATATAAAAATATTCACATTATATATCGTAAGTTCTGATCGCCATTCGAAAGAAAAAAATTTTGTAAGTTCGGAGTCACACATTTAATTGTACAAAAACAAAAAAAAAAAGGTGAACATTAATAATAAGATGAGCGAGACAGGTTTCAAACCTTTTATATGTGAGACTATCGATAAGTCGTTGCTGAGATCGGAATGGGAAAGGTGGTACCGTTCATTTTCCCTTTACTTGGATTCAGAAGAAATCACCAATGTCATTAAAAAGAAGAACAAGCTTTTGCATCTTGGCGGACCCCAGTTACAAGAGGTCATATTTTAACATACCAGGAGCGTTAGTCGATGATACGTCTTCGGAAAATGTGTATAAGGTTCTAGTAAGCAAGCTTGACGTCTATTTCTCACCAAAGAGAAATTCGACTTTCGAGAGGCACCTGTTTAGGATGCTCAAGCCAGATGATGGGGAGGGCTTCAATAAATTTATTTTGCGTCTCCGAAATCAGGCAGCTAAATGCTTGTTTGGCCAAAGCAGCAAGAAATTGTGGATATAAACATAAAGGACAAGGTTATAGACGCATGGGCTTCTCGAGTCTTAAAAAAACGTCTATTGGAAAAGGAACATACTCTAGATGATGCAACGGATGTGCAAAGGGGGTGTGTAACGAAGTGTTCCATATTCCATATACCTACCTACCAACAACATGACACCAGGATACCTACCAGCCAAGGAAATGGAAGCCACCCTTTAAATGAATACCTACATGTCACCCAACAACAATGAACACACAGCAGCAATAACAACCAAACACACAAGAAACCTACCAACAACAATATACACCAAACGAAAATAAAAGCAACAACCACTCCTTTAGAGTGTATCTCGGTTCGGGTTTGCTTTGTAACCCACCGTACTTAATTTTGGGAGTAGCATTGCCGCAAGTACGTCCGTAACTTCATTATTGTAGACGATCTTCCCACGACACTTCTTGTCGCGAGGCATTTATTGTAGACGATCTTCCCACGGCACTTTTAATCGCGAGGCATTTATTTTAGACGATCTTCCCACGACACTTTTAGTCACGAGGCATTTATTGTAGACGATCTTCGCACGACACTTCTTGTCGCGAGGCATTTATTGTAGACGATTTTCATACGACACTTTTAGTCGCGAGGCATTTATTGTAAACGATCTTCCCACGACACTTCTTGTCGCGGGGCATTTATTGTAGACGATCTTCCCACGACACTTTTAGTCGCGAGGCATTTATTTTAGACGATCTTCCCACGACACATTTAGTCGCGAGGCATTTATTGTAGAAGATTTTCCCACGACACTTTTAGTCGCGAGGCATTTATTGTAGACGATCTTCCCACGACACTTCTTGTCGCGAGGCATTTATTGTAGACGATTTTCCCACGCCACTTTTAGTCGCGAGGCATTTATTGTAGACGATCTTCCCACGACACTTCTTGTCGCGAGGCATTTATTGTAGACGATTTTCCCACGACATTATTAGTCGCGAGGCATTTATTGTAGACGATCTTCCCACGACACTTCTTGTCGCGAGGCATTATTTAAGGCTGATTTTCCCACGACACTTTTAGTCGCGAGCCATTTATTGTAGACGATCTCTACGACACTTCTTGTCACGAGGCATTATTTAAGGCTGATTTTCCAACGACACTTTTGGTCGCGAGGCATTATTGTAGACGATTTTCCCACGACACTTCTTGTCGCGAGGCATTATTTATGGCTGATTTTCCCACGACACTTTTAGCCGCGAGGCATTATAATAGAGTAACTATTAACTTGCATTATCATAAGACCCGTATATGAAATAAATTGTTAGAAAACCTTCGTTATAAATAAAAAAAAACTGGTAATTGGTCAGAGTTCAAATCTTCAAAACCCGAGTTTTATTTGCTTTTTTTGGGTAAAACCCTGGACACCCACGAGTTAACTTTAGCCTCGATAAAAAAGCATCACATTTTGGCGCCCGAGCAGGGACCTTTAGAGGATTCATCCGAACTCTCACCACCGACCGACCAGGAATCTCCTGAAGGTACCACCGACCGCCCTCTTCCGATTACCAACTACCAGTCCGCCGCTACCAAAACACCAAAAATGGTGGAACCAGAAGAAAAACCGATTGAAGATCATAATGCCCTTAAAAATCTGAACTTCATATAACTGATGAAGAAATCTGAGTTGCAGGAAGCTCTTGAATCCAGAAATTTGGATACTGACGGGAATATGAAGGAACTCCGTCAACGGTTGAGTCGGTTTCACAAAAAGATTAGAGCCACAGGAGTGACAATCGGTCTTACACTAAATTTGTGTGAGAAATGGGAGAGTGTAGTCGAACAACGACTTAATGACGACGAGCCCATAGAACCACCAGTAAATAATACCGAAAAGCCTGCAGTCACCACAGCTCAACCCGCACCTGCTTCATCAGAGGAATCCAGTTCACCATTATATACGCAAACTACATTTATGATTCCGCCGAAAGGTAACTACAAGACTCTTCCGCTGCCAGTCCAGCATCAAACAGGCAGCGCTGAAGATACACACCACCAGCCTAATCTCGAGGATTCCCGAATCGGCCACCCGGTTCACTTTCCATGCACGGTACCTCCCCTCAGCTCAAACCTTCGGTACGAGCAGACACCGCCTACACACCGGCTCACGTTGAGTTATGAGGCGGAGGTAATGAACACCGTACGAAAGTTGGGGTTTAGGTTTGATTCGTCTGGAAACCCACTGGAATTCCTCGAGAGGCTGTCGGAACTTACACGGTGTTATAATATACCGCCTGACGACATGCTTCCAACACTACCCGAACTATTCCGTGGGAGTGCGTTGGAATGGCTTCGCATCAAAGGAGATAGTTTCGTCAAGTAGAATGATTTTCGTGAGGCATTCATCCGTCACTTCCTGCCCGCCCGATACCTTCATAAATTGGAGGAAGAGATACTGCGCAAACGGCAAGGCCCACGTGAACGCGCAAAAGAGTATATCATGGCCACTCAATACCTGATAAGTCAGCATCCACACATGACAATAGCCGAAAATATTGATCGAATATTCGACAATATGCGCCCCGAATATCGGTACTATATCCGTCGCCGAGAATTTACCACCTTGGATGAATTATCTTCAATGGCTGAACAACTCGAATTTATAAAAAGTGATGACAGAAACATTCGCCCTACAGTTTCAAACACTTTTTCTGCCCCAGCAACCCAATATCACCGAAACCCAGTTGCAGTTGTAAATGACATTCTTGACATAGACCCGCGTTATTTTGTGCCAATCAAGGTAGATGATCTAGAACACCGTGCTTTACTTGACACTGGATCTTCAAAGACATTCATTGGCCGAGCTCTGAGAGAGAAGTTCAAGAAACACGGATTGCCTATGCGAGAATATAACCGACCCTTCCATCTAGCTAATGGCAAACCCGTCATGTCATCCGAACATTTTTTGGTGACGTTATACTTAGGTGGCAAAGAACTGACGGGATAACATATCTACCAAAGCTAGAGGTAGATGCCATTCTCGGCATCTATAAAAAGCTGTAACTTTGCCTGACTCTGCTGAGTTACAGCTTTTTATAGGAGGGGAGCCGGTAACAGGTAGCAATCCTGATACCCACAAACTGCAGCTATCAAACCGACCGCGGACTCAAGCAGAAGTGTCCAACGCAAAAACCAAATTTGTTTTTCCCGCAGCCACCGCCGTGATAACTTCAATTTGTGGAACTCACAAAGAATGTACGCAAAGTACCTCCCGCTTAGAGTTGAATAATTTTAAAATGAAGCACACGAAAGCACATACCAACATAGCTAGTACGACAGTTCAAAAAAGTCCGCGTCATACTAATGGACAGCCATCAAGTCTGTCATCTATCCAGTCCCACCCCTAACCTTCCCATCGCTTCTCAGTACAAAAACTTCGTCCCTTAAAACGAAACAGATGTGCTGCAATCGCTGAGCCTGAAAGACAAGCTCACACCGTTAATTCTGGAGCTTCTAAATTGTCCGTCCCACACCGCAATCTTCCAAACGTAATAGCCAAAGGAAAAGCAAATCCACAGCTTACGAAAAGGAAGAAAACCACCGCCGTTAAACAAAAGTGCTCCGTGACACCTTCTTCACCAGGCCAAACCGATCCATGCGTACAGCAAAGCAATGTACCTTCAAGATTAATATTCGAAGATTTAGCAGTTACCTTCGATCCGTTTGCCGGGATCACGTTTAGGAGGGCAACACCCAGACATGAACGCCATTTCCTTATTCAGTCCCAGGCCAAGCGACATCCATGGCAATGAGCGAGCAGATGATCTTGCTAGGCAAGGATCAGCCCTTCTCGTCTCTCAGGCGGAATCAGTAGATCTTCCACTGGGCTTCGTGAAGGGCAGAATATATGACCATTTCCTTTCAGAATCAACAAAGAGGTGGCAAGGTTTGGCAACCTGTAAAATAACTAGAAAGATATGGCCAACCTATGACAAAAACAGATCGAATGATTTAATAAAACGAAACAGAATAGACACGGCCAGGGTCATTGCAATCGTCACTGGCCATTGGCCAATAGGCGAACACGCAGCTAAACTGCGCATACCTTTTAACAGCTACTGCTGTAGTTGTAGAAATCCGCTGGAGAAGGAAACTATTGAGCATTTCCTCTGCCACTGTCCGGCCCTGGCTAGATCTCGCCTCCAGGCATTTGGTAGCCTGTTTCTCGACAACCTAAACGTGCTGGCGAACAAAAGGATAAATGATTTTACCGCTTTTCTCAACAGCGCCAGTTGGCTCTAACAAACCAAGCAATATCTCTATTTCAACTTTCACCTTGGAAGTTTTTGGAACTTTCGTTTAGGACTGGCTATTCGGACTAGCACTTACTCTATCTTTGGCAATAGCATCAGAGTACTGATTAATACCTGGTAGGTATAAACTGTCTTTGAACGGGCTTAGCCTCATATAGATCTAGTGTAAAGTTATTGGGCAGGCTCTCAGTCCAAATGGAACCACCCAGCACACAGTGTGAGCTAGGTTCTTCCCTTGTGACTGCGGGCACAGACCAAAAACTGGTCCCCTTAGCTTTTCAAAGCACTCACTCACTTTCCATTTCAACTTTCACCTTTTAAGTTTCTGGAACTTATCTTTAGGAATAGCTTTTCGGACTAGCACTTAATCTATCTTGCGGCGAAAGCATCAAAACACGGATTTACACCTGTCAGGTGTACCGCCTTTAAACGGGCCTAGCCTCATATAGATCTGGTGTAAAGTTAATTGGTCGTCTCTCAGTCCAAATGGAACCACCCAGCACACAGTGTGAGCCAGGTTCTTCCCTTGTGACTGCGGGCACAGACCAAAAACTAGTCCCCTCAGCTTAACAGTCACTACCACTATATCACAAATATTAGGTCAAACGAGTTATGGTATCAAAACGGCGCTTTTCCGCGCTAATTGGGTTTCTTCGGAACAGTTGTTCTGCGAAACCGCCATCTTACCTACCTACCTACTTATTCATCGTCCATGGGGCATTAGTATCGTGCTCAAGGAGAATACTTCACCCATTTTTCATAAAACGTATTCAGTGCTTTTAAGAATCAAAAATAAAGTGGAACAAGAATTAAACCGCTTAATTTATAATGGTACCTTAATTACAGTCAAGTAATTACTTTTAATTGCCCAGTGCGTGGGCAAGTCCCATAGTTTGTGTTCCCAAATCAAATGGAGACATTCGAATTTGCATGGATTGTCATTTGACAATCAACAAATTCATTGAATCTTATTATCATCCGTTGCCTCTTACAGAGGAAATATTTGCGAGCTTTGCTAATTGCAATGTTTTTTGCGTAATTGATATGTCAGGTGCATGTAACCAGTTGGGGGTCGCGTTGCCTAGTCAACAGCTTTTAACTATTAATACGCACATAGGTCTTTTGCAATATACAGTGTTGCCGTTTGGTGTGTTCATGGCACCTTCTGCGTTCCAAAGCACCATTGATGAGATTCAAAAAAAATTAAAAAACACACGGTGCTTTGTCGAAGGACGAAAGTGAATGCAAACAAAATTGCAATTAATTTAAAAAAGTGTCGATTTCTTGAGAAAAGTGTACCATATTTGGGACACATATTGTCAAATGGATAAGTGTTTCCAAACCCCGAAAAAGTTCGAGCTATAGTTGATGCTCCGGTGCCAACCAATTTGCAACAACTTCAATCCTACTTAGGATTATTATATTATTATGGTAAGTTCTTACCAAACCTATCAACGTATTTAAAAGATTTTTATTCTCTTTTGAAGAAAAATACAGATTTTGTATGGTCAAAAAATTGTCACATTGCGTTTGAAACCAGTAAGACTCTTATCACAGAGCACAATGTCTTAGAATTGTTCGATCCAAGTAAACCTGTGATAGTCGCGACCGATGCCAGCCCCTACGGTGTGGGTGCGGTGCTTTCACACTTGATTGACGGCGTCGAAAAAACAGTCTTGTTTGCGTCGAGCTCTTTGTCCTCAGCGGATAGAAATTATTCACAGCTTCACCGTGAAGCTCTAGCAATAATATTTGCAGTCAGGAAATTTCACAAGCATATTTTTGGTAAACCTTTTAAAATATGCACTGACCATCAAGCACTTAAGGAAATTTTCAGTCCACGTAAGGGAACAGCGGGAGTTGCTGCAGCACGTTTGCAAAGGTGGGCTGTTATTTTGTCTATGTAAGAGTACATCATTGAGTATCGTAAGAGCTCACAAATGCAACATGCTGATGCTCTCTCTCGCTTGACCCTTACTGATTCCACGAACATGGATACCGTCAGCTAGATAAATTCGGTGAACCTTGATTCTCCTAATGAAGTGGTCATTGACACCGAGCTTGTGCAGAAGGAAACTGCTCAAGATGAAGTGGTGTCAGACGTTTATGATTATATCAAGACAAGCAAATGGCCAAATAAAATGTCTAGTCAAATAAAAATATTTTTTGAAGTCAAAAATAGTCTTGCTGCGGAAGATAATATGTTATTTCACGGAGACAGATTAGTCATTCCCACAAAGTTAAGGGGGGAAGTCCTGAATTTGCTCCACAGTATGAACCATGCAGGCATCGTTTAAATGAAGTCTTTGGCAAGATCGTATGTCTGGTGGCCTTGCATTGAAAAAAATATTGAAAGCTTCATAGAATAATGTCATGTGTGTCAGTCCACAAGAAATATTCCAAAAGAAAAAGTCAACTCAAAATGGTACTCATGTGAATATCCATTTCAACGCATTCATTTGGATTTTTTCTATTTTTCAAAATTTCAATTTTTAGTGGTAGTGGACGCGTTTAGCAAATACCCCGATGTAATACCGATTCGCAGCAACACTGCAGAGAATTTAATTAAGAATTTGGAAATTTTTTTTGCTACCTTCGGTCTTCCAGGGGAAATTGTCACGGACAATGGTCCACCATTTGGGTCATTTAAATTTGTCAGTTTTTGTAAGAAACACGGAATTAAAGTTAGTAAATAACCACCGTATCATCCACAAAGTAATGGTTCGGCAGAGCGTAACGTACAAACGGTAAAGAAAGTTTTAAAAAATATTTTTTGCAAAATAAAAACATGGATATGCAAAAGGTAGTCTCCAAATGTCTTTTTGACCAACGTAATACTCCAATAAATAAAAGTCTTTAAACACCATCGCAACCGATTTTCGCCTTTAAACCTAAAATCTTATTGGATAACATAAACAGTAAAAATCAAAATAGTAAAAATATTACAAAAACTTACAAAAAAAAAAAAACTAAAAAGTCGAGTCAACCAAAAATAGGTGTAAATGCATTTAATTCATTTAAAAATACGAAGTTCCTGGAGGGAGATAAGATTTTATTTAAAACTGATTATAAGAATGATTATGTGAATTGGATTCCAGTCATATTTTTAAAAGAATTAAGTGCATTGACTTGTTTGATAAAATTACAAAGTAATGTTCGTTATGTTCATTTTAATCAAATAAAAAAATTTAAAGAGATAAAGAATAAATGTTATTTAAATCCATATTGGAAAAATGTTAATGAATTAAATAGTTTAAGTCAAAATAAACCATCTTCTCGAAGTTTGAATATATCGTCTTCATCGTTAAAAAGAAAGCCTGAATTAAGAAGCTCAGACCGCGTTAAAAAGAAATATGCTAAAATGAATGCCAGCAAGAGTTTATTAAATGACAAGGCTCGTAGATCAGAACGAATTTAGAAAATGAAAAAAATCAATTATTATCGAAATTAACGACGAAGTATTTAAAGTGGGGAAGATTGTTGTGTATCACATAATGTCATATATATAGAACATATACACATATACATGCATACTATTATATACCTTATGAATAGGAAGATAGTACATAAATCATGAAAGATCATTCGATTGTTAACCACTGATTGAATAAGTTCTCTGTTCTAGAAATTATGAATAATAAAATGAATTAATTTATAATTAACAAGTCTTTTATTGATCAATAATTTTCCTTAATTCAAGTAAGGGGAATACAACACCACCCACCACCCATCGAGTCAGCAGTAGGCACACAGCGACCATGCATCTGCTAGCACACATCAGTGACAAACATGAGTGACTACGTCATCCCATATATTTATTTATATTAAGTATATATTTTTTTTATTTTATTTTTATTCGTCGTCTTTCACTTCGCACCATCTTACTTCAGAAAAGTGGAAGAATAGAAGTGAAAAATGCACTAGAATCACGAAGAAAGTGTGATACACAGAGGTTAATGTGTGGCTTGAGATAGCAACATATAAAAACCCCGTACACACTTTATCCTAAGTAAGCTTACTAGAAGCCGAAGTGGTTATAGGGAACGCAGAGAGGCACATAGTACGATACTTAGTACTCGTACATAGTACTCACTACGTTCGCTTTTTGGTTTTAAAAGTTAGGAATACTGGGATTCACTCCTTCAGAGTGCACCTCAGTTCCCCGGTGAAGGTTGTCCGTTTAAAACCGCAGTACTTACCTCGGCTTAGCATTGTCGTTATTACTGAATAGTAGTGGCCTTGATTTGATGAACCCAGATCCACTCCTTTAGAGTGTATCTCGGTTCGGGTTTGCTTTGTAATCCGCAAGTACCTCCGTAACTTCATTATTGTAGACGATCTTCCCACGGCACTTCTTGTCGCGAGGCATTTATTGTAGACGATCTTCCCACGGCACTTCTTGTCGCGAGGCATTTATTGTAGACGATTTTCCCACGACACTTTCAGTCGCGAGGCATTTATTGTAGATTTTTTTCCCACGACACTTCTTGTCGCGAGGCATTTATTGTAGACGATTTTCCCACGACACTTTTAGTCGCGAGGCATTTATTATAAACGATCTTCCCACGACACTTCTTGTAGCGAGGCATTTATTGTAGACGATCTTCCCACGACACTTTCAGTCGCGAGGCATTTATTGTAAACGATCTTCCCACGACACTTTTAGTCGCGAGGCATTTATTGTAGATGTTAGTGATTAATTTAGATTATAAATTAGGCTTAGAAATAAAACACAGCAATGAGTTATGATGGTTGACGGAAGAAGGAAAAAAAGAATTTATTCATCTCATTGACATTTAGTTAGACATTAGTATAATTGACATTTTCAATGAGTGCATTCAATGCAACATCCTCCCTGAATTAATTATTCTTTTCAAATAAAAATAGGTTTTGTTAAATTCATTCAATATTTACTTAAATTACTATTCATTAATGTTAATTTAAATATTCATTCCAAAACAATTAAAAAAGGTTAATAGCTTTGGTTTGGCAACTGGCTTAGTTAAAATATCTGCAGGCGTACTTTCGGTTGGTAATTGATTAATGCTGACATCCTTCTCTTTGGCCGATAGCACAATGTGCTTTGCTTTTATGTCGATATGTTTTGTTTTAGCTGAGTAATTATTATTTGTTGCTAAGTCGATCGCTCCTCGGTTATCGCAATAAATCGCATCGTCTTCGACGCGTTGGGAATCAATTCGGCCCTCAAATATTTTAGCCACTTCGCCTCTTGTATAGCTTCGGTCATCGCCATAGATTCTGCTTCGGTTATCGATAATTCAATTGTTTGTTGTCTTCTTGTGCGCCAAGAAATTGCTCCACTCTGCATTATAAAGATGTAGCCAGTTGTAGAATTACGATTGTCAAGATCGTTAGCCCAATCTGAGTCACAGTAACCAACTAAATCAATGGGTGACTTGATGTATGTGATACGTCTATTAATGTACCCTTAAGATAACGAAATACACGCTTCACAGCAACCCAGTGAGTTCTTCCAGGGTTTTCAGTGTACCTGCTAAGTTAATTAATTGCATAATTAATGTCTGGTCGTGTTACTTGCGCTGCGAACTGAAAGCTGCCAATCGCCTCTCTGTACGGAACGTTTCGCATCTCGTACCGCTCCTCATCAGTTTTTGGACACATCTCTTCGCTCATCTTTTGATTCAAATCCAGTGGCGTCAGTGTTGGATTTGCGCTGCTCATCCCAAAACGCTCGATGATTTCATTGATGTATTAAGGTTGATCAATTGTTATACTACCATTTGATTTATCACGCGTAACTCTTATTCCAAGTATTGAAGATGCCTCTCCAAGGTCCTTCATTTGAAAATGTTCACAGTCGCCCTCTTCCAAATGGAATATGCATTGTCAACTTTCGAGCGATTTATTATAAACTACAGTAATACATTGGTTAATGCGAAATTCCACAGTTGGCTCGATTGTTTCAAGCCGTAAATTAATTTTATCAATCGACAATATCGATTTGAACCATCATCAAATAGTTCCGGTTGTTGCATGTAGATCTCAGTATCTATTTTTCCATGCAAAAAGGCAGTCACTACATCCATTTGGGTGACTCTCAAATTAAACTGCACCGCCATTGCTAGCAAAAACCTTATCGATGAATACCGAACTACAGGAGAAAACGTTTCATTGTAATCTATGCCAGCCACTTGTGTAAAACCCTTTGCAACAAGGCGGTCTTTATTTTTTACTATACCTCCATCATTGGTCCGCTTGGTCTTAAGCACCCATTTGCATTTAACAGGTTTCTTGCCTTTTGGTAAATCAGACAGCTCCCAAGTTTGATTAAGAGCAAGCGAGCTCATTTCTTCACGCATTGCCTTTTTCCAGTTTTCACTGTCTTTGCTTGACAAAGCATTCACAACGGTTGTTGGATCACCCTCGCTTATGATAACACAAGCATAATTCGGTCTCGGCTTGTTTGCAATGCGACTTGACGGCTGGAGTTCAATTGTTTCCTAATTCAATAAAATTTGTTCTTCAGATGTCAATGATTCATCTTCTGGATTATATGTGCTTTCGTTTTGCTCACGAGGATCTTGAATATCAATGACTGACGATTCATTAAGTTTGAAGTTAGCACTATTGGTACTTTGAGTGCTTGAAGAATCACATAGTTCATCATCTCCCTTGATTCGAAATCACAGCTTTCATCGTCTTTATGCACCAGCACAATGGATTGACCAAGATTGTTTAAATCAGTTGCAACAGTTTCGTTTTCAATAAATGTCACATCTCGACTCACAACAACTTTCTTTAACAACTGGTTATACATCCGATATGCCTTTTGATCATTTGCGTATCCTATGAAAATGTATTCAATAGCCTTATCATCCAGCTTCTTTCGCTTAACGTTCGGTACATGTGCATATGCTTTGCATCCAAAAAACTTTAAAAAGTTTAAATCAGGTGATTTACCGTTCCATGCTTCTTCAGGGCTTATGTTTCCTCCACGACATGACACGCTATTGACATTTTTTACTGCTGCCATCAAAGCCTCTGTCCAGAAAACTTTCGATAAAGATGAATCGATTAGCATACACCTCACACGATCAAGTAGCGTACGGTTTATTCGCTCTGCTGTGCCGTTTTGTTGTGGTGTATATACAGTTGACGTTTGATGCATGATGCCTTTCTTGGCACAGAACTCTTTAAATTTAATATTCTTAAAGTCAGTTCCATTATCACTTATAAAAACTTTTAAGTGCCGACCAGTTTGGTTCTCTGCCATTTGCTTTAAATCAACAAAACAACTGAACACTTGCTTTTTGCTTTTCAATGCATAAACAAACACTTTCCTTGTACAGTCGTCAATAAAGGTCATAAAGTATCGACAATTACTCATTGAATTTATATTCAGTTCACAAACGTCCGAATGAACCAAATATAGCACACCATTGGCTCTTGCTCCCTTCTTTGAAAAAGGTAGACGGCACTGTTTACCTTTGATATAAATTTCACATTTATTTAAATTCAAATTATCAGTTCTATTCTTGTGAAAATACATCATATTATGAAAACTGACGTGTCCCAGGCGTCGGTGCCATAACCACAGATCACCAGCGCTATTCAAATGATTATTTTGTTCGTTTTTTACCAGAAACGATTTAATTTTAGGCACATCGAGCTTAAACATATCATCAATCAAACTGCCAGTCGCAAAATTTCTTTGTTGTCATTAATAATTTTGCAACCATGATTATTAAAAACTATTTCGTTGCCTTTTTTAACAATTTTGCTTACAGAAAGCAAATTGGCACGAATTCCTGGGATGTGTTGGACATCTGTGAAGGTAACGGCATTAACTTCACCACTCTTTACAATTTCATGTTCAATGTCTCCGGCCTTTTTTAACAGATAGCTTTTTACCATTTGCACATGTCACCATGTTCCCACTTGGCTTCGATTTGTTTTTCATCGCAATGTCGTCATGTGTCATGTG
The DNA here is from genome assembly GCA_951217065.1 of Baccha elongata. Taxonomy (NCBI): domain Eukaryota; kingdom Metazoa; phylum Arthropoda; class Insecta; order Diptera; family Syrphidae; genus Baccha; species Baccha elongata. Next base: position 437,041 of record CATNUY010000036.1, read on the forward strand.
CTCCGTTGCACCACTATCAAAAAACCAGTCACTTGAAGAAGTTTTTTGTGCAATAAAAGAACTAAATAGACCAACTTTTTCACCTTTTAATTTTGGACATTGTTTCTTGAAGTGAGGACCACCGCACTCAAAGCATTTTACTGTTTTTTTCTTGTATCTTTTGTCATTTTTGTATAGTTTTTTTTTGCGAACTGAGAGTGCCATTTGGTTTTCACTCTTCTCAAACTCAACTTCTTGCAATAAAATATTTTTCACATAATCAACAGTAATGTCATCACTTTTTGTTTCAATGCTCATAACCATTGGCCTGAAATCCTCAGGTAAACCGCATAACATTATTGCACCAGCAATTTGCTCATCAATTTTAAATCCAGCAGATTTAATTTTCGAATGAAGAGACATACATTGGGCAACATAGCTTTGCATTGATTCACAATCATCCAATTTCAAGGAGATCCACTGCTTTAGTAGTGAGACTTTTCGGACGATGCCTTTATCTTCAAATGCTGAAACTAATGCATTCCAACCATCTTTTGCATGTTCACAGCTTTCCAAATGCGTATAAACACTTGAGTCAACTAGAAGGGTTAGTTCAGCTAGAGCTTTTTCGTCTTTTGCCAAGTTGTCTTGGCTGTGACATCTGTTACACAAAAATTCCACAATTCCTTTGTAATTAAATCAGCCTTGGCTCCTACCTTCCAAATCGCAAAGTTTTCTCGGCCTTTCATCGAAGGGCAATTGTACGCTCATCTTGCACAATCAAATGTTTTATATATTTTTAACCTCAACAAAGGTCTCAATATGTCGGCCACACAAAAAAAAATTGCACCAAGTATTGCAAAAGTCTGGATAATTACAAAATAATATCTTTATTTTATTTTATGGAATTTACTCCACCGTATTTTATGGAAATAAAAGCGGATGACCCATAACCTGTTAGTGATTAATTTAGATTATAAATTAGGCTTAGGAATAAAACACAGCAATGAGTTATGATGGTTGACGGAAGAAGGAAAAAAAGAATTTATTCATCTCATTGACATTTAGTTAGACATAAGTATAATTGACATTTTCAATGAGTGCATTCAATGCAACAGTAAACGATCTTCCCACGACACTTCTTGTCGCGAGGCATTTATTGTAGACGATTTTCCCACGACACTTTTAGTCGCAAGGCATTTATTGTAGACGATCTTCCCACGACGTTTTAGTCGCGAGGCATTTATTTTAGACTATTTTCCCACGACACTTATAGTCGCGAGGCATTTATTGTAGACGATTTTCCCTCGACACTCTTAGTCGCGAGGCATTTATTGTAGACGATCTTCCCACGACACTTCTTGTCGCGAGGCATTATTTAAGGCTGATTTTCCCACAACACTTTTAGTCTTCAAAACCCGAGTTTTATTTGCTTTCTTTGGGTAAGACCCTGGACACCCACGAGTTTACTTCAGCCTCGATAAAAAAGCATCACAACTTTCATCACCCATAAGGGCCTTTTTCGATACAAACGTTTACTTTTTGGTGTGAATTCAGCTCCCGAGATATTCCAGAAGACACTTGAAAATATTTTAGCTTCCTGTCAGAATGCTTTAAATTTATTATTTGGACGACATAATCGTCCTTGGGCTCACCGAAGAGGAGCACGGCAGAGAATTAAGAGCAGTGTTGAATATTTTTAAGGATATGAACGTTACGCTCAACAGCGACAAATGTAGTTGGAAAGTTCGGGAGATAAAATTCTTGGGTCATGTAATAGCTACCGCTGGCATAAGTGCGGATCCTGATAAAGTTAAAACAATCTTGGAATTTCGGTCCCCAAACACTAAGGAGGAAACAAGGAGCTTTCTGGGTATTGTCTCTTACGTAGGAAAGTTTATTCCAGATATGGCAGACACGACAGAACCCTTATGGAATTTAAAAAGAATATTCAGTTTACTTGGGGTGAAAAACAGGAACAAGCGTTTAAGCGTTTAAGGGAGTCTCTAGCTGAAATCCCAACGTTGGCTTATTTAACCCCAAGAAACGTACCAGATTGATAGCGGATGCAAGCCCTGTAGCATTTGGAGTTGTTGTTTTGCAATTCTATGAAGGAAGCCCCGAAGTTATATCGTTCGCCAGTAAAAGTCTGTCAGCAGTGGAAAGAAGATACTCACAGACTGAAAAAGAAAGTTTGGCGTTAGTTTTGGGGGTAGAAAGGTTTTATTACTACTTGGCCGGTATCGAATATGATACCACGCGCGCTCACAATAAGCGAAGTTGTAAAATCAAACACCACTGATCAAGAGATCAGTGGTGTTTGCATTTCGGTTAGAACTTTGCACTTTAGGAAATATTCTTTTACGTTGTTCCAGAATTGTAGTACCAGAGGCACTGCGATCCAGAGTATTAGAGCTGGGACATGAAGGTCACCCAGGAGAAACAGCCATGAAGCGGAGATTACGGCTAAAAGTGTGGTGGCCACTAATGGACAGAGAAGTGGAATCCTTTGTGAAATTGTGTAGGGAATGTCTGTTAGTTTCAAGGCCAACACCACCAGTGCCTATGCAGCGGCATGCATTCCCAGATAGACCTTGGCAATGCGTTGCGATTGACTTATTAGGCCCTTTAACGAACCATGATTTTGCCTTTGTCATCATCGACTATTATTCAAGGTACCAAGAGACTAAGTTTGTCAAGAAAATAACGTCTTCAGAGATAATTGCGCTTCTGGAAGAAATTTTCTGTAGATTGGGGTATCCTAAGTCTATAAAGGCTGATAATGGTCGTCAGTTCGTTAGTGGTGAATTCAAAACCTATTGTGCCAGTAACAATATTGATCTGATCACCTCTCCCCCTTATTGGCCACAAGCCAATGGGGAGGTTGAAAATATGAATCGTTCAATCGTGAAGCGACTACAAATTGCCCATGGAAAGGGAGTGGACTACAAAAAAGAAGTACAAAAGTTCACTTTGATGTACAACGTGACACCACATGGTACAACTGGAAAGTCACCCTCAGAACTTCTTTTCAATAGAACAATTAGAGAGAGGATCCCATCTATACATGATATTAGTGAAAATATCTTGAATCCAGAGGCAAGAGATCTGGACAAAATAAATAAAGAAAAGGAAAAAAAAGAGGTGACAGAACCCGAGGAGCGAAGGAAGGCGATATTACCATCGGCGACAAAGTTTTACTTCCTAACCTGCTTCCTCACAACAAATTAACACCAGCATTCGATCCAACCGAATTCGAGGTGATTGAACGAAGCCAAAACGAAGCAGTGGTACGAGGGGATGACGGAAAGACCTTTAGGCGAAACTTAAGCCATGTTAAGAAGATCCCAGTTCCTCCACAAATTCCACGGAAAACAAATACTTCTGAAGTAATATGCGATGACTCATCCATAGAAGCTAATGATGACGTTGCAGACACCAGCCAAACAGGGAGCTTAGGGCTGAAACTGAAGCTGAAGAAAATAGGAGGGATGTGGCAACCTGCCAACGATGACCCGCTATGATAGTACATACACACACAAGAGCAAACACTCATGCTCTCCTTATCAGTTCTCCTCTCGCACACTCGAGGTCTGCAGCCAGTTGATAACAAGTGCTCCAGCGAAGAGGTCGTGTGCTCTGTAGATATGTATATAGTTTGTGCATATAGCAATAAATATATCAATATAATAGTTGTAGAACATATATGCGTTTTATTCTAATTTCGTGATTAAGTAGGTCATTACATCCACCAAATGACAGAAACCTGAGGAACGTCGAGATCGGCGGGTACCTGAATCCAATGGATACGACAATAAAACGAACAATGGACAGAACAATCACAAAATATAAGGAACAAGGCCCTACTGGTTTATACAAGAGCAATCGACAATCGACTCACTCCACCGACAAAAAAGTGGACTGCTGACTAGGTTGAAACTTCTTTACAGACGTTTCACGGACACACGTGATCTGGAAATTGTGACATTGAAGTCGTTGATCAAAAACATTAACGTTCTGATTAGACAAAATTATAGATTGTCTATTAATCTATATTGAGATAACGGAATTCGGGCCGTTAATTCTAGCGACCCAAGTATGTTTCCCCAAATAATTAAAATATTTAGAAAAAAGGAGCAAAACGATCTTCCATGTCTTAAACTCCAGAGGAAAACAGATAACGAAGACGTACTAACGATTGCGGGAATTGATCAGGAAGGTGCCTTTTTCGATGATAACTTTTATATGACAGAAGATCCTAAGTAAAAGGTACAAGCTATAGGGGCTGCTTTCCAGCAAGTGCATAAGGTGAATGCTAGCATTCGTCCGAATCATGACCTGGAGAACAGAGCCTTGCTGCACAAATTCTACCTTGGAAATAACATAACGCAATGGCGATCTGAGAATACTGGTTTCACCGGGTTCAATGAAGAAAAATTTTCAAACGCCACCATCGCCGAGAGAAATTTCGAAGGTAGAACTTCAGTTAATTTTTCAAACATTAAAGAAAAAGAAATCTGCGGGGGTCGATGGTATACCTAACATTGTATTACGACATCTCCCTGAGAAAGCCATTGACATTTACACCACGTTGAATAATGCATATTATCCAGTGAGTTGGAAGACAGTTGTGGTCCATCCTCTCCCCAAAAAGGGAAAGGACAGCTCCAAAAGTTTGTTGTTTAAAGTGGCAACGGTCTACAGCAGGGAGCTGTGAACTCACCGATTCTTTTTAGTATTTACAATAGCGATCTGATAGGTAGCCTCAGTCATGCAATTGCGTATGCCGATGACCTTGTAGCGTACAGGACGGGTCCAAAAGTTGAGGTCATCAGAATTCTCTTGCAGCGTGATTTCGACTAGATTGAGCGATATTGTGATGACTGAAGGTTAAATATTGATTTTCAGAAATCAGAAGCTATCCTGTTTAGAAGCCTTTTGTCTAAGGCTTCTAGGAATAAAAGAAAGAATTGGAAAAATCTAGTGATCGTTGGACCAATTGGACATCCACGGGCGAGTAAAGATGTAGTAAAGTACCTTGATGTCCTATAAAAGCAGTTGCTATAACTAAAAATACAATAATAGTACCAGATAATTATGTAGGAGTAAATAAGTAAGATCCATAATTTATTCCTCTTCCTACATGTAAATAAATACAAATAAAAAAAAAGAAGCACCATTTGCATGTAAGGTTCGTAATAATCATTCATAATTTACATTTCGACAAATATGATCTACACTATTAAATGCTATATAATATCTGCAATATAATGTATTGCTAAAAATAAGTCCTTAAAATTTGAATAATTAAACATAATCCAAATAAAGAACCAACATTTCATCACATAGAAATATTAGTTGGAGTAGGTAAATCTACTAAAGCTATTAGGAATTTTCAAGATTGGATGATTGGTTCGTAAAGGTATGTTCATAAGTTAACATATAGATCGAATTGGACCATAAAATAATTAAATAATTTTTACAGTAGCAATTAATGTAATTAATAAATAATTAATTAACAAAATGGTAATTATGTTAATAGGATCATTATATAATTTATTTAAATTTAAAGTATTCTCAAAAATATATGAATTAATATTTGTAAACGAAATTATTTCATTATAATTGAATCAAATATTAAAATTATTTTATCTATATAAATCATTAAAATGAATATTAAAATTAAATTTATTATTAATATAATAAAAGTTTTTATTGAAAAAGAAAATAATTCATTTGAAGCTAATGAAATTATATAGATAAATAAAGCTAGTATTCTTTTTGTTACTAACCCTGAAATGTAACAAATTATTAAAGTTTGTTAATAATATTATTCCTATATTTAAAGGATGATTCATTTGTATAAAAATAAATCCAGGTATTAAAATTATAATTCATAATATAAGTTGTAAAGAGTTTTTAAAAAAATAATAATTTTGGAGATTAATGATAAAGTATTTACTTTCTTTTTTAAGTTTAAAAAGAATAATTCTTATTTTTGATTTACAAGACCAATGTTTTATTTAAACTATTAAAACTAATTATAATATTAATTAATTGAGGACTACCTTTTTTTAATAATAATAATAATTTTTATATCTAGCGTTAACATTTACTATCTATACTTTAAAGTTTAGAATATATTGTTTTATATTTATTATATTTATTATTTATTTATTTAAATATATAAAATTATGAAAGTTATTTAAGTATAATTTGTATAGTGTTTAGTGTTTGTGAAGGAGTTTTAGGATAATCAATTTTAGTTTCAATAATTCGGATATATGGAAATGATTATTTTCAATCTTTTAATATTTTACAATGTTAAAAATTTTATTTATATTAATTATATTATTTCCATTTTGTTTAAAACAAAACATATTTTTTATAATTATATATTATTTATAATTATGTTATATATTATTTATAATTATGTTTATTTTAATTATTTATAACTATTTTACTAATTATTGAATAATAATTTCTTGTTTTTTAGGAATAGATTTACTTTCTTGGGGAATTATCTTGTAAACTTTTAATTTGTAGTTTAATACTAATAGCAAGATACTCAATTAATAAATATAATAAATAAGAAAAATTATTTTAAATTAATTTTTTAATATTATTATTAATTTTATTTTTAACTTTTAGTAGTATAAATATATTTATATATTATTTATTTTTTAAATGAAGATTAATTCCTACCTTGTTAATAATTTTGGGTTGAGGATATCAACCTGAACGATTACAAGCAGGATTATATTTATTATTGTATACTTTACTAGTATCGTTACCTATATTATTTGCAATTTTGTATCTTTATAATAATTATAATACAATAAATTTTTAATTGATTAATAATTATAATATAAGATATATAATTTTAGGATCTATAATTTTAGCAGGAATTATATTAAAATTAGGAGGGTTTGGATTATTACGATTTTTTTCCTTTTTACAAATTTTAGTCTTTAAATATAATTATTGATTTATAAGAATGAGTTTAGTAGGAGGAGTATTAGTAAGTTTAATTTGTTAACGACAAAATGAATTGCTTTTTCATTAATTGCTTATTCTTCTGTAGTTATAGGAATTGTATTAAGTGGATTAATAACTATAACTTATTGAGGAATTTCTGGTTCTTATACATTAATAATTGCTCATGGATTATGTTATTCTGGATTATTTTGCAAATATTACTAATGGACGATTAGGAAGTCAAAGATTATTAATTAATAAAGGATTATTAAACTTTATACCTTCTATAACTGTATGATGATTTTTATTATGATCTGCTAATATAGCAGCTCCTCCTACTCTAAATTTATTGGGTGAAAATTCTTTATTAAATAGATTTGTTAGTTGATCTATACTAACAATATTACTTTTAATTTTTACATGTTTTTTTAATGCAGCTTATACTTTTTATTTATGTGCTTGTAGATAACATGGAAAATTATAAACAAGAATTTTTCTTTTAGTATAGGGTTTAATCGTGAAAATTTATTATTATTTTAACATTGATATTCTTTAAATTTATTAGTATTAAATTTCTTTTTGTTTGGTTATTTATTTTACTAATTTAAAATCTTATAATGCTGGAATATTAACTGCTTTATTAAATCGAGTTGGAGATGTATTTTTACTTTTAGCAATTGCTTGAATATTAAATTATGGAAGTTAAAATTATAATTTTTATTTAAAATTTATAATTAATGATAAAGAAATACTAATTATTAGAATTTTAGTTGCTTTTGCTGCAATAACAAAGAGTGCTCAAACTCCTTTTTATTCATGATTTACTGCAGCTATAGCTGTACCTACTCCTGTTTCAGCTTAGGTTCATTCTTCTACTTTAGTGTGATGGCAAAGTCTTTGGCAACGTTAATAAAGATAGACCGAACAGTTTGAGTTCTATTATGTGACTGACTTTATTGAAAATATACATCTATACATTATAGTAAGTGTGATGTGAAGTGTATGCGTTCATTTATACATCTGTGACATCTTCCTTTTTTAAAAAATGGTACAACATTCTAGTATTTAACAAGCTAGAACTTCAATTAAAAGTACAAATTATTCATTAGTTATCAAATCTCAAGTATCAACAAAAAAAAAATAATGTTCATTAAATCAAGTACAAAACTGTTTTGAATTCTACTTTATCTTGGGGATAAGTCTAATATATAGGATTCTATTCAAGTACAAATTATATGTATATTAAATTAAAGAACTAACAAAAATTAATAATAATAAAATTCATATTTACATTACTATAGATTTAAGCGTTTTAAAGGTTTAACAACTCTTTCGCTGCGTGTGGTTGTGGTAACAGGATGTGATGATTGATTTTTCTGGTCTTGGTTTTGTGGTCTAGCAGTGGAAGTGGATGATGGAGCTGCTATAGTCGGCTGATTCGGTTTTTCGATTCCTGGTGTAATTGGTATAGTGGGTGTTTTATCGTAAATTTGTTTTGACGTTGCATGTTGTTCAATATCAAAAGTTTCTGACGGGCAATCAATGGTCGGTGACTGAATATCGGCCTTTGTTTTATGTAAATGGTGGGTGTTTCTGCGATACCGTTTGCCTTCATTAGTCTCAATGATGACTGACCTTGGATATTGTGTTTCTTCGACAACTTTTGTGTCAATCCATTCTCGATGTCCCTTTTGCATGCGCACCTTATCGCCAGTTTTTAGTTCTTCTGATGGTCTTGCCCTTCTATCTGCGTAAACTTTTTGTTGAAGACGTAATTTCTTCATTTCTTTTTGAACACCGACGACGATTTTAGGTTTCAACTCATCTTTCACTGTTGGTATAATAGTTCTTGTAGCTCGGCTATATAAGCGTTGACAGGGTGATTTGAGTATATCATTTCTTTGAGTATTTCTCAGCATAAGAATTGCGAGATATATATCCGATTTGTCCAGATAACATCGCTTTAGCAGGTTTTTCGCTGTTTGAACGTTGCGTTTAGCAAAGCCGTTTGATTTTGGGTAGTAAGGGCTTGATACACGATGTTTGAATTGCCACGTTGATGCAAAATTGGAGAACCTTTTTGATGTATATTGTGGTCCACCGTCAGATTCTAGCGTCCAGGAATACCATGAACTGAAAACCATTGTCTCATGTGGTCGATTACCTCTTGAGAGTCCGCTGATTTCAATTTCTTGAAGTCCATGAATCCTGAATAATGATCGGCTATCAGAACATATTCATCTCCCTTGAAATTGAAAATATCAGATGACACAAGTTGAAATGGGTATTCTGGAACATCTCGTTCCAATTGTGGTTCTCGAACGTTACTTCTTTGTGTCTGTTGACACACGGAGCATCTCTGGACGTATTCGCGAATGCTTTGGCTTTGACCAAACCAGTAAAGCAATTGACGAGCTCTTGCTACCGAGCTAGTAACTCCAGCATGTCCTGAGTGAAGATCACGAACGATTTTATGAATTTCGCATTTTGGTACAATTACCTTATGTCCTTTGAATAATAGACCTTGTTCAAAGGTTATTTCTTCTTTGAAGTTAGTATATTTTTTGACAGCTTTTGGTAACATTTTGTCGTTCTCAGGCCATCCTCTCAAAACAACCTGTTTCAACAACTGCAACTCGAGATCTTCGGATGTAGACTAAACCTATCCCGTGCCTCATCGGTGAATGAAAGTACGATGTTGACTGAGTACTCTTCATCATTGCCTGCGCCAATTGGGTTGCAGTCTCAGCTAAGTGCATCTGCTATCGGAATCTGTGTGCCTTTTTTGTAGGTTACGATTGGAGAATATTGGATGACATCCCATAGAATGTGTTGCAATCTGAGTGGTGCATCTTGTAGCGGTTTCTTAAATATGGTTTCGAGTGGTTTATGATCTGACTCGACTTCGACCTGTTTACCATACACGTACTCATGGAACTTCTTGCATGCAAATTTAATCGCCATCGCCCCTTTTTCTATCTGAGGATAATTTTGTTGAGTAGGTGTTAGTGCGCGTGTAGCATACGCCACTGGCTGGTCATTTTGTAACAAGCATGCTCCAAGTGCTTTTGAGCTTGCATCCACTGACAATTTCACTGGTTGGTTCACGTCGTAGAACCTTAGTACAAGGGTTGAACTTAAAGTTTTTTTAACATGTTCAAATGCATTTTTTTGTTCAATGTCCGAGTACCATTCAGTGTCTCTGTGGAGCAATTTTCGTAGTGGCTCAGTTATATTGGACAAATTCCGTATAAATTTATCCAAATATGTGACCATTCCTAAGCTACGCTGCAGTTCTTTAACGTTCGTTGGTTCACGTAAATTTTTGATTTAAATCTTTTCATACTCACATTTTTTCTTGTTTAGCGTGAAGCCGGCTGCCTTCAAACGATCGACTACTTTTGTTGTTGTTGCTCGTAGCTGATCAACATTTTCTGCATACAAAAATATGTCATACATAGCAACTTTGCAACCTAGAATGTTCTTCAATGTGTTGTTCATGATTTCAGAAAATATCTCTGGGGCGGAAGATATTCCAAACGGTCTTAAGAATTGGTATCTGCCCCACGGTGTTGAGAATGTTAGGTATTCTGATGTTCTTTCCGTCACGGGTATTTGCCAGAATCCCTTTTCGCAATCCAATTTGGTAAATATTTTTGATTTTTTCACACAAGCAGCAATTTCTTCAACTGTCTGGAGAGGACAATGCCGACGTTTGATATTTTTATTAAGGTCGGTCGGATCCATACATAATCGAATTTTGTCTTTTTTTGAGACGATGACTATAGGGCTTACTGCTGGTGTTGGATGACTCACAGGTCGAATAACTTTCACCTTTACCATGTTGTTTATTTCATCTTTGACTTTATCACGCAGAGCATGAGCGATACGACGTGGAGGTATTATTTTGAATTTTGGATCATCGATGAGATCGATATCGTATGTAAAATTATTACAACACCCAATTTTTTCATCATCTGCCTTAGCCTCATGTATGCGAGCGACAAGTCCTAGTTTTTCGCATGATGTACGACCCAGTATCGGCGTTAAGTCTTCATTCACAATTTTAAAAGTGACCATTTTTTCAGTTTTTTTTTGTTTCGCAACTCGTGGTTGCTTCACCAATTACCTGAATACTGTCGTTGTTGTATGTGATGATTCGTTTTGTATATGATTTTCCGATTGCAAGTTTTAGTCTTACCGCTTCTTTTTCTGGCAGCACATTGCATTCTGCTCCAGTATCAAGCTTGATTGTTATTTTTTTGTTCCCAATCTTTAAAGTTTCAGACCATTTGTCAGTTGTCGCAATGTTGTTCACCCTTATTTCTTTGGTGATTGCACTGATTTTGTACTCGTCTGAATCGGATGAATCATCGTTTTTTTGTTATATTTCGATTTGTTCGATTTTTTCGTCTCTCGATTCGATGTATTGTTCCTCTTGGCACGACACACTACAGCCCAATGTCCCATGCCGTTGCACTTTTTGCATACTTGGCCGTACGCTGGACACTGCTTTGGACTGTGGTTTCTGCCACACCGCCTACAGTTGAATGTTTTTTCTTTATGCAGGGCATTCACATTTTGGTCCATGCCAGTCGACTGTATTTCGATTATTTGTTTCGATGCTCTTTCGGCAGCCTACAGATCTTTATGGTTTTTTCAAAGGACAACTCGTCTTCTGTCCACAGCTTCTGTCGTGTTGAGTCAGAATATATGCCAACGACAATTTGGTCCATCACAAATTCATCGGCATTTGCACCATAGCTGCACTTATTTACCTGGGACTGCAATTTTTGTAGAAAGTCTTCGAAATTTTCGTTTGATTGTTGTTTAATGCGATGGAATTGGCATCTCTCGTAGGTCTTGTTTTTTGATGGTGCGAAGTGATCCGTCAGTTTACTTTTAATTACTGACAAATTGGCTTTCTCTTCTGCTTCGGTGAGATTCATATTATTAATTACTCTTAGTCCTTCGACACCAACACAAGCCTTGAAGTTTGCCGTCTGAATTAATTGTGAAATAATTTATCGGTCCATTGCTGCGAGATATCAATGTCACTGTTGACTACAAGCGGCTTTGGAGGTTTTATTAAAGACTATTCTAAAAAAAAAATGTCTGCCGTCGCGTTGCTTTTTTTTTATGAGTCACTCCCTACTGTCGGCAGGCAACCGCAAACCGAATTTCTTTTAGGGGTAAAAAAATGTGATTACTCGACAAACAAATTAATTAATTTGCAATTTTTGCTTTTTTTCTTATTATTGTTTGTTGTTTTACTGTATTAAGTCACTTTTTTATTTATTTAGACTCTTCTATCTATACATTATAGTAAGTGTGATGTGAAGTGTATGCGTTCATTTATACATCTGTGACATTTAGTAACTGCAGAAATTTATTTACTGATTCGATTTAATATATTATTATATTATACTTTTGTAAGACAATTATTTTTATTATTACAAATTTTGAGTTTGATTTAAAGAAAATTATTGCTTTATCAACATTAAGACAATTAGGATTAATAATAATAATTTTACGTTTAAAAGGAGGATTAAGATTATTAAGATTCACGTTATAATGTAACTACTTTAGCTTTATGTGGAATACATTTTAAGTGGGGTTTATTCTAAGGATTTATTTTAGAAATTGTGTCTTTAAGAAATGTAAATTTATGTATTTATTATTTTTTTTAACTGGATTAACTGTTTGTTATTCATTACGTGTAGTATAGTATACAATAACTGGTGATTTAAATTGTAGTTCTTTAAATATTCTAAATAATGAAAGTTTAATTATATTAAAAGGAATAATATTATTAATATTTATAAGAATTAATAGATAAAGAATATTAAGATGATTAATTTTTGTAACTCCTAATTCTATTTGTTTACCTTATTATTTAAAATTTATAACTATATTTGTTTGTATTACAGGAGGTTTTATAAGATACTTAATTTCAAATGTTTCTTTATTAATAAGTAACAAAACATTAAATAATTATTTTAATAGATTATATATAGGAACAATATGATTTATACCTTATATTTCAATTTATGGATTAATAATTTGACCATTGAAAATTGGTATAAATGTAGTTAAAAATTTCGATCAGGGATGGTCAGAATTTATAAGAAGTCAAAATTTATATTTATTAACAATTGGTTATTTATTCTCAATTTAACTATTATTTAGAAAATAATAATTTAAAAATTTATTTAATAATTTGTATTATGTGATATATTATTTTAGTAAAACTTTATGTTTTATTATATTTATATAGCTTATAATTTAGAGTATGACATTGAAGATGTTAGGGAGATTTATTAATCTTTAAATAATTTAAATAATTAAAAATAGTAATTTAGATAGATAGAGAGGGAGATAGATATAATTCTTTATTTCAATAGATTTGTACAATAATATAAAGATAAGATTAAGGACATGGCTTTGCTGCCGTCTTCCTGATTGACAATTGATACACTATGAAATACATAAAAAGTACATAATAATGAAAACATCGTTATCCATTAAAATTTCTATTAAAAAATAAAAAAATCTTAATTTGGAAGTTAAAAATAAATTCGAAAGCTTTTTTTTTTTGTGATTTTCGTAAGTTTTTTTTTACAATTGAAACCAGATAAAACAATTTTAAGTATAAAATTAAAAGATACATTTATAAATATGAGTTTATATAAATTTAAGAATAGTTTGAATATATTTTAATAGGGTAATACTGGGGAAATGCATCCATATTAGAAGCTGTTGCGATTCATTAGAGCGTGCTTACAAAATTTAGATAGTTTTGACCACCATTTAGTACATTAATAAGCTGACTTAAAGTCAGAATGCTTTCTTGGAAGTAGAGCCGCCGAATTTCTTGTAGGATTGGACAAACTGTTATGAAATGGTAACTATCTTCAATTTCTCTTCTATTACAGAGATTAAAATTTTGAGGGAGATCAGACCTATGAGGAACATAATTAAGGTTGAGTAACTCAACCCTTGCTCTAAAAATGGTACCTATAGCTTCTACTGAAAGTTCAGAGCAGAAGTAACTTATTTCAGGCGACAAATTGTGGTTTAAGCTTCTATAAATATGTCTGCTCTCTGACGAAGTTGCTCTGGTTAAATGTTTAGTATAAATTTGTTCATCTACTTTAGCAATTAAATCAGAGAAAATATTATGCCAGTCATCTAAATTGTCTTCAGTAAGAGAAAGGTTTGTGTCATGCGCAAGGGCCAACTGATTAAGTTCATTAAAAGGAGTAGCATTAATCTGGAGTAATCTTCGCATGAAAGATTTGTGAAGACCATTTTCCCTTTTCATGACTTTTACTAAATAATCTGTATGTCTTTTAAGATTTCGAATAAAGATAGGTGGAATACCGGATTCCACGTGAATGGCGTAAGTTGGTGTTGCATTTGGTAACCGAAATAATGTTTTAAAAAAATACCGTTGAATCAGTTCGAAATCCTCGATTAACGCGTAGCCAAAAACTTGTACACCATAGCACATACACGTGTTAACAGTGGCATTAAATACTCTATATTTTGATGAGAAATCAATGTATTGGTTATTAAAAAACCAAGGTCACATTATGTTTAAAGCCAGTTTGGCCTCATTGCCTTTCTCCTTTGCATGAGCACCAAAGTTCATGTTTGCAGTTATCAATACTCCAAGATATTTGAATTTGGTGACAACTTCAATTTGCTCCTGATTAAGATACCAGTTTTCTTCGGGAAGTCTTCTTCGTTGTCTGCGTTCAAATATAATAATATTAGTTTTTCTGGTGTTGATAATAAGGCCCCATAATTTACAATACTCCTGTAGTCTGTTGATTTGAAGTTGTAAGGTGAAAGGATTATCCTTTAACAACACTAAATTGTCAGCATAAAGCAATACTTTCACCAAAGTTTCTGCAAAAATTACACCCCCAGGTAAAATATCACAGACCGAGTCAATAAACAAAGCAAATAAAATTGGACTGAGGATGCATCCCTGAGGCACTCCTGCTGAAGTTTCGAAGCACTCTGACAGATTTACCCCATCCCACGCGGCTGCATTTGTAGAAGCTAGAAAATTAAAATAAAGGTTTAAAAACTTTTGAGACAAACCGAGGGATGCCATCTTATAAATTAAAGCTTGTCTATTAATCATGTCAAAAGCGGCTTTGAAGTCAACAAAGCAGCAATAAAGTTTTTTATTTTTTTTAATATATTTGTTTGCGATTGAAGACAGTGCAAAAATGTGGTCTATAGGAGAGAACCCACGGCGAAAACCAGCTTGGAAAATACTTAATCGATTGCCATTCCCAATCCATTTCGATAGCCTGTCATAGAGGAAAGAAGCAAAAACTTTTCTTATTGAGTTGAGAATAGAGACACCTCGGTAGTTCTCAGGAAGATCTGCGTTTCCTTTTTTGAAAATGGCAAAGATTATTGCTTTGTTAAAGCTGCTGGGGACACAAGAGTCATTATAAATTCGATTGAAAAATTCTACTATATAATTTTTAAGCTCTGTAGATGAATATTTATAGAATTCCACTGGAATACCATCTACTTTATTATGCTTTATTATTTTTCATATTTAAAAGTACTGTCTCTAGCTCATTTAAAGACACTGCAGAGTCCAGTTCATGCAGGTATTAGGGCACAAGTTAAAGTTAAAAGTTTAAAAGGTAAAAGTTTGAAAGTTCTCATCAGCCGAAAGCAATAAATTAAAATGTTGTGCTAATGAATCTATTTGGAGAGAGTTAATATTATTACTAACTTGAAAACGACCTCCTAGTTCCCGTACGTTAGTCCAGAACAATTTTGAGTTTTTGCATTTAACTAAATTAAAAACCATATTATTTAAGTGGCCAATTCGTTTGGTAAAACAAAGGACTTTATACTCTTTATTTAAACGAAGGTAAATATTCTTAAAGAAAATTGCATTTGTAGACCGAAACTATTTTAAAAAAACAAATAATTTTTTTCGCAAGATATGGCATTCATTATCGAACCACTTATTTTTCGGAATGAAACTTTGAATATTTTTTTGAGCAAAAGGTGCTGACAGCTTGATAACTTCCGTTAAACTTGTTGCGAGTTGATCTACAAGACTTGTTGATTGAGATGGTAGGTAACTACAATTATGATTTAACAGAGATTTAAATAGAGAAGACTTAAACCTTAAGATATTATTCGATGGTCTCTGTAATACCTCACCCAAAAGACACGCTTTAACTAAAATTGGTAGATGAGATGAAAAATTTGCTGCAACAACCTCGAAGTCAATAGCTGAAACCAGCCACTCACCTGACACCGCACACAAATCGATTACCGATTGACCTTGACCACTGATAAAAGTGAACTCACCACCTGCATCGCCACTAGAAACACCATTAAGTATGAAAAACCCGAAATTTTCAAAAAGCTCTAATAAATTTCTTCCATTGCTATTAACAGTACCATCTTTAGAGTATCTAATAAAATTAAAATCAACTTCATACTGAGAATAAATTGAGTTTGGATTCTGGAAGTTACCAATTCGTGCGTTTACATCCCCAATTAGCATTATATTTTCTAAAAAGTTATTATTTAAAAAATTATAAAGACTTTCGAATTCATTTCGCCAGTTATTACAGTTTAGGTACAACGGAATAATATTATAAATTGTAGAGGAACTAGTAATTTGTACAACAATTCTGTTTTCAATACGATTAAATTTCGCCAGGTTTCCTATACTACTCAACTTAACAGCGCATAAGATGCCCCCACTAGCTCTACCAAAAACATTATTTCTTACAGCGGGTATGCACATTATTTTAAAACCTTTAAAATATTTCATGAAATTCTGTTCATTTTGTGCCTCTATAAACGTTTCTAAAAGGATGATAATATCATAAATTCAAAATAAAATTACAAAATAACGGTGACAAAAGTTTACTTTTAAGACCTGTAACATTATAAGAAAATATTTTTAAATTAGAAAGAATAAATTTATTTTTATGGCAAACGGCAGAAGCACCCTATACTTTAACATATTTAATGTTGTTCACTTGCTGACTACAAGATGGCGATGATGATGGCAAAGAGCCAACTGATCTTGACATTGCAGCTACCTTTGTTCCCCCGCTGCAGTCAAAGTATTCCAATGCATTATCACCGAACATCTGTTCGATAAATGTCACTGCGTTCTCTGATTTGACAATTAATCCGCGTGCAAGTTTGTAAACAAACATTTTTTACATTGATTTCCAATTTATCGCCTTTAATAATTATTTTAATTGTCGGGTTCAATTGAAGGAGTTTGGTTTTAATTTCATACAGTGTTTGCCTCTTTTTCCTGTACATTAGAGATTGCTCACGAAGCACACTTATTCCAGAACCTTTTAATTTGCTTGTTACAGCCATAATTTTCTCAGCAACCTTGGAAGAATCAAGCTCCAGAATTACTGTTCCTCGTTTTGTGCGTGTGTTTAGAATTTCCCGGGATTTCTTAATGTGTATATTTTCATCTTCTTTTAACATGAGTAACCCCTTGCAAGTTTGTTTAGCAAAGTCAACTGCATTGGTAACTCCGTCTAAAGGAAGGTGTACAACAATAGAGTTATCGGTTGATTTTCGCGATATTTTTTCTAATTGGGCTTCTAACAGCTCGCATCTTTCTGTCTTCAGTGTTAATTTATTATTTAAATCCGAGTTTGTCGTTTTAAGTGACGTTATTTCTGACGAGAGTGCTTCAATATCGGCTTTCGTGGCAAGATTTTTTAAGTTTTCGGCGAGGGATTCTTTGCTTATTTGTTTTAGTTGATTTATTGATAGATTTCCCACCGTCATAGCTTGTACTGTTTATGTCTGATTCAGGTGAAGTCTGAGCTAGCCCCCGTTTGTTACTCATCAAGAAGTACCGGTGTTTGCCAAAAGAATTTCTTTTCAATTTTTTTGTATTTAATAAGAAGTGCCTACCTTGATGTTAGATATAGGAATCTTCTTGTGCTGGTTACAATGTGTTAATAAAGAATTGTTTGACAGTAAAAAAGAAGAATAAATGATTTTGTGGAAAAATTAAAAAAATTGCAGGAGCTTATAATTTTACGCACTTCAACTTTGACAGTAGAAATGTCAATCCAATAATTTATAAATAAAATTTTATGTTATTTTTAGAATGAAAATGTAATGTTATTATAACTATAACTTTAACTATAAATTTGATCAATTTAATATTCCTTGATTTCATTCATGATATAAACCTAGTAATAAAATTATAATGAAAATAATTGAAGTAATTCTTCAATTATTTAATGCAATTTCTACATCAAATTAAAAAAATAGTTGTAATTAATTTTTTTTTAAAGAAAGTGGCAAACGAGAAGGGGATATAGGATCAAATCCACATTCAAAAGGAGAACTTTTTTCTCGATCTCTATAATTTTTTTTAGATAAAATTGTTGCTAATATTATAATCAAATTAAAAAAATAATTGTAATTAATTTTTTTTTAAAGAAAGTGGCAAACGAGAAGGGGATATAGGATCAAATCCACATTCAAAAGGAGAACTTTTTTCTCGATCTCTATAATGTTTTTTAGATAAAATTGTTGCTAATATTATAACAATAATTGATAATAATATAATATAATAATTAATGATATTAATAAAATCGAGAAAATTATTTATTTTATTTTATAATGAACCTTATTATTGGAAGTCATATATACTTTTCTATACTATATAAATTAAAATTATCCTCCTCATCAATAAATTGAAATATATAAAAGTAATCACACAATATCTACAAAAGGTCAATATCATGCTGCTGCTTAAAATCCAAAATGATGATTTTTCGAAAAATGAGTATTTAAATGTCGAATTAAACAAATTAATAAAAATGTTGCTCCAATTAAAACATGAAGACCATGAAATCCTGTTGCTACAAAAAAAGTAGAACCATAAAAAGAGTCTGCAATTCAACTGTGTTGTGCTCGTGTATCCAATTAAAAAGTCTCCCTGTTGTGTCGCGTTAAAGTGTAAAATTTTCACCACCCTTCCGTCCTCGTTTATAAAATATAACAACATAAAAATACATATTTATTGTCATACCTTCAATAAAATATATAAAAATAAAAATAAATTCAACATAGCAGCTCAAATTAGTGCCTACTTAATAAAAAGTTACCCAAAAACCAATTGCAAAAAAAAACAAACATCAATAGAAAAAAAAAAATAAAAACAAAACACAGCGAGTGGGACTTGCATTATAATCATTTCATTTTTATCATCATTATTTCACGCAGTTGCGTTGGTTTGGTCTTTGCTATGCGGTGTAGGAGACTTTTTTCAAACAATGTATGCAATAACTAGGCTAAAACAATAACAGATAGATGATTAATTATTGTACTAGGGATCTGGGAGTGGACCAGTGACACAGTATTTCGAAGGCATAACACTCGTGGTTATGTGTTACTGTAAAGCTTTCTTAGCCCTAGTATAATAATTGATTTAGTTAGTTGTCTGTTTTGGTTTTCTTTGTGTTTTGTAATTCACGATGGCAGGTAAGTTTAGGGTCGAGTATAGTAACATTCACGGTTTAAGAAAGAATTTTTTATCTTTATATGTCCTTACTGTAAAAAACAGACTGGTTTTGGCACTGAGTGAAACTGAGGTGGGAGATCATTCAGATCTCTCTAAATTTAAACTCCGGGTCTATAACTTGGTGCCATTATTCATCTCCCACTATGGTGTCGCCGTATACGTGTCTAAATCCGCTATTTAACTTCATGTGGTTCAAATTTACCGTCCATAAGCATATCATTCACTTTTGTTTCATTTATAAAAGTCCAAACCTGGACAATAATTTGACATCTAATGAATTTGATGCGTTGTCCGACTCCATCCAAAGAATTGTAGCCCATTATCCTCGCACTGAAATCGTCATTACGGGCGATTTCAATGTACACAATTCTAATTGGCTTCGCAATTCTGGTCAGACAACACCCGAAGGAAGGTATGTTGTCCTCTTTGCTGAGTTAAACAACCTAACAAAATGCAAACACTCTAGACTTGTTTCTTACTTCTCATCCTTATAAATACACTGTAAGTGTATCATCTCCTCTAGGCACATCTGACCATTGTGTCATATCGGCAAATTTCTCGTGCCAAAATAATCCAGTTAAAGACAAAAACCCTAGGAGAACCGTTTGGCAATACCTGAAGCCTACTGGGACGGTCTTAATTATTTTTCCAGGAGCTTTAACTGGTCACTATGCTTCCTCGATAGTGAAGTAGATTCCAGCGCAGATATCGTCACAAATTAAATTCTTCTCGGGATGAAAAAAATATTCCGAATAGGTCAAAAAGCATAAAAACTAAAGAAAACTCGTGGTTTGATTTGGGCTGTAAAGAGGCTATCAGGATACGAGAAGTAAGTTTCCGATGTTATAAAGCAAACCCCACTGAGGAACACCGGAATAGGTTTAAAAAAGTAAAAAGACCTGTAACGGTCATATTCGACGAACCAAATTTGTACATGATCAAAAATTACGGCAAAAAATACTGCAATGTCCCATAGGCAGTAAAAACTTTTGGTCATTTGTAAAAAACATACGCATTAAACTTCATCTTCGGTTCCGACGCTCGTCTTCAATGACGATCCTGTGGTTAATTCACAAGATAAAGCTGATTTGTTTGCTGCTCAGTTTGCTGCTAACTTGACGCTGCCAGCTAGTGTTATGTCTCCTCCTGTACTTGAGAGCGTAAAAGGTTTTATGGGACAAATCTATTTTCGCACTCGTGCAATTGCAAGAGTACTCAAGGACCTCAACATATACAAATTCGTTGGCTCGGATAGTATTTCACCCATTGTTTCGAAGAGGTGTTCTTCTACGCTGGCAAAACCGCTGCGTAAGCTT
The DNA here is from genome assembly GCA_951217065.1 of Baccha elongata. Taxonomy (NCBI): domain Eukaryota; kingdom Metazoa; phylum Arthropoda; class Insecta; order Diptera; family Syrphidae; genus Baccha; species Baccha elongata. The sequence goes on from CATNUY010000036.1 coordinate 457,888, forward strand.
TTCCATCTATCCTATTCTACTGGTCTCTTTCCGAGTGGCGGAAAAACAGCATTTGTCCAGCCAGTCCCTTAAAAAGTCGGATCTTCTTCGCCCTCTTAGTATCGACCGATTGCACTAACGTCCTTTCTTTCTAAGGTCATGGAAAACTGATTAACTATCAGCTTAAGAAACATCTTGAAGAACGGAAACTTCTTAATACCGACAGTACGGCTTTCGATGCAATAGGTCCACAGGTGATTTGATGGCTTATCTCACCGAAAAGGGCAACCAATCTTTACACCGCTTTGGTGAAAATAAGATTATTGCGCTTTATATTTCAAAAGCATTTGATAGAGTCTGGCATCAAGCTCTCTTATCGAAAATGCATGCATTCGGTATTGATGAATCTCTTCTTCGTTGGATTAGAAATTACCTTTCTGACCGTTAAATACAAGTAGTGTTGGATGGTTTCAAGTCTGAAATTTTAAAAATAAATGCTGGTGTGCCCCAGTGCTCAGTTTTGCCTCCGACTCTCTTCCTTATTTTAATTAAAGATCTTGTGTCTGAAACTTCTAATCCAATAAATTGTTTCGCTGATGACAGCACGATCCTGAGTGACACTTGCATTGAAGAAACTGAACAGCTTTCCATTTAAGGTATGTGCGTCAGTGACCACCTTTAGTGGAATGACCACATATATGACGTCGCCAAAAACGCTGCGAAATGCTTAGGTTTCTTACGACGATGCAAGAAATTTTTTAGCCCCATGATCTGGCTGTTATCTATAAAGCATACATCCGTCCAAAACTTGAGTATAACTCTCATGTCTGGGCAGGTGCTCCTAAGACCTATCTGAAGCTTCTGGATAGAATTCAGAAAAGAGCTTTGAAATTGATTGGTGATAGGACTATAACGGAAACGTTCACATCGCTTGAACATCGCCGAAACGTTTTTTGTCTTTCCTTATTTTATCGGTACTTCTATAAAGAGTGTTCCGAAGAAATAGCCAGTTGCATTCCTCCCCTGAAACAATTCAACCGTAATACTCGCGCTGGAAAGGAATGCTCATCATTTTACCCTAGAGCCCATTTTCGGACGTACAGTGAAGTACAGAGATTCTTTCTTTAACCGCACAACAAGAATGTGGAATGCTTTACCCGGCTTAATTTTTCCCTCCCATTGTGAAGCTCAGACATTTGGAACTAATGTACATCGGTATCTCCTTTCATCTACCCTTAAATTTTCCTAGCCGCTCGCACTGTGTTAAATCATCATAAGGGTTTTCATAAAAAACAGGGAGCTTCGATATATTCATAAGCTTGTAATATTAAAAAATAAATTCCTGATGATACTTTAAAAATAATCCTTGAGTTGTTTGTGAAAAATTTCCTCTTATTAATCTATGATGAGCTCATGTTACAGTAATTCCTGATGCTAATAAAATAGTTGCATTTAATTATGGAACTTGAAATAGGTTAAATGGAATATTTCCTAATGGGGGTCAAATTGAACCTAATTCAATAGTTGGAGTTAAACTACTATCAAAAAAAAGCTCAAAAAAAGAAGTGAAAAATAAAACTTCAGATACAATAAATAAAATTATTCCTTATCGTAATCCTGTTGTTACTGAATAAGTTTGTAAATCTTGAAAATTTTTTTCTCGAGAGACATCTCGTCATCATTAATAATTTGTTAAAGTAGTAATTACTGTACCTAATAATATTATAGATATATTATATTGATGAAATCATTTTACCAAACCTGAAACTATAGTTATAATTCCAATAGAACCAGTTAAAGGTCATGGACTAAAATCTACTAAATGAAAAGGATGATTTGAATGTGTTGTCATTTTGAAATTTAAATTACTTCTCTAGAATATGAAGTTTTAAGTACTGCAAATACATATATAATATTAAATAAAAGCAACTGCTGATTCCAATATTATTAATAATATGTGAGCAATTAACAAAATAGAAATAATAACTGAGGACAATTATATTAGCTGTTAATCGAACTGCTAATATTCCAGGACGAATAATTCCTTCAGAAACTAAATGAGTAAATTTATGTTGAGTATGATTTAATCAAACATAGATTATTAAACTTAATCATAAAGGTAAAGCTTATGTTAAAGTTAAAGTTAAATGACTAGTACTAGTAAAAATATATGGAAATAATCCTATAAAATTATTAAATAAAATAAAACTAAATAAAGAAATAAAAATTAAAGTTATTCCTTTTTGATTAGGATTTCCTAATAAAACTTTAAATTCTTGATGTAAAATTTTATTTCAAATAATATGGTTACGTGAAGGTATAAATCAAAACATAAATGGAATTAGTAATAATCCAATAAAAGTACTTAATCAATTTAAAGATAAATTATTAATTCTAGAAGCAGGATCAAAAACAGAAAATAAGTTAGTTATCATTTTCAATTTATAGATTTTGTAAAAATTTTAGTTAAATTTTTAGATTTAGAAATTAAAGGGGTATAAATAAAATAATTTATTATATTAAATAATATAAAAATTATTGTTAATAAAATAAATAAACTTTGAGAAATTAGAAAATATTATATAATAATAATAATTTTAGTTTGACATACTAAGGTTATAATTTAACTTATTTATATTGTTTTTTTCATTAAAAGTAATTGCTACTATAACATGGTTTTAGAGACCAGTACTTGCTTTCAGTCATTTAATGATTTAATTTATATTAGAAATTCGTTTACTAAAAAAATTAGTTGGAACACTTTCAATAACAATTAGTATAAAACTATGCTTTGCTCCACAAATTTCTTAACATTGTTCAAAAAATAAACCAGGACGATTTACTAAAAAAAACTATGATTTAATCGATTTCCATCGATTTTTACTCCTAAAATGGGGATAGTTCATGAATGAATTACATCTGCTGCTGCTACTAAAATTCGAATTTGTGAATTTATTGGTAAAACAATTCGATTATCTCAATGTAGTAAACGGAATCCATTTATATAATTATATTTATATATAATTCATTACTAGGAATTATATTGGAATCAAACTCAATTTTTTTTAAATCAGAATATTCATAGCTTCAATATCATTGATGTCCAATTGATTTTAATGAAATAAAAGGTTCATTAATTTCATCTAATAAATATAACAGTCGTAAAGAAGGAATTGCAATAAAAAATAAAATAGTTGTTGGTAAAATAGTTCAAATTATTTGATTTCAATTAAACAATAATGTATAATAAAGTATAGTAAAATATACTATTATTGTAATTGTTAGTAAAATTATTAAAGTATGATCATGAAAATAAGTTATATGTTCTATTAATGATGAAGCTCTATCTTGTAAGTTTAAATCTGCTCATGTTGACATTTTTCTAATAAAATATAGGCAATAAAGAATGGAGGATAGTAATAGACTATCGAAAATTAAATCAAGCAACTAAAGAGGACAAATTTCCGATTCCAAATATAGAATCAATCTTAGATAAATTAGGAAACTGTAATTACTTTTCTACATTAGACCTTACAAAATGCTTTTACCAGATAGAAGTCGAAGAAAAAGATAGAGAAAAAACTGCTTTCTCTACACTCTCAGGTCACTACGAGTTCATTCGCATGCCATTTGGATTAAAAAATGCCCCGGCAACTTTTCAGCGACTTATGAACGAAGTCCTTAAAGAACATATTGGTAAAATATGTTATGTCTACTTAGACGACATTATTATATTCTCTTCCAGCCTTCAAGAACACATGGATTCACTCCATAAAATTTTAACTACCCTTAAAAACGCAAATCTCAAAATATCATTGAATAAATCAGAATTCTTACGAAAAGAAACAGATTCTTTAGGTCACATTATAACCTCTAATGGAATAAAACCCGATCCAAAGAAAATAGAAACTATTAAAAAATTTCCCATACTAAAAACAGTCAAAGAAATTCAATCATTCCTTCGATTAACTGGTTATTATCGCAAATTTATCTGCGATTATGCAAAAATAATTAAACCACTAACACTTTGTCTTAAGAAAAATTCAAAAATTGATATTAATAATGACGAGTATAAAAACTCATTTTCTCAATCAAAAGACGCAATGTCTGAAGATCTTATTAATCGACATCCAGATTTTGAAAAAATATTTACATTAACAACTGATGCATCAAATTTCGCCATTGGCGCAGTTTTAAGCCAAACACATGGTCCCCTTTCATTCGCCTCCAGAACTTTAAACAATTATGAGTGCAATTACAGCACAATTGAAAAAGAACTATTAGCAATAGTTTGGGCAACCAAACAATTTAGACACTACCTTTACGGTAGAAAATTTATTATAAAAACAGACCATCGCCCTCTGGTATGGTTACAAAATTTAAAAGAACCAAATAGTAAATTAGAGAGATGGAAAATAAAACTCGAAGAATAAGACTTTGAAATACAATATATACAAGGAAAAGAAAATAGAGTAGCTGATGCTCTCTCTCGTGTAAAAATAAATGTGCTAGAGCAAGATGACTTAGCCACTCAACATAGTGCTTAATCAGACAATTCATATCTAATTCCTATTAGTGAAAAACCGGTTAATTTCTTTAACCGACAAATAATAATTGAAATCAATGAAAATGATCATCAAGAAATTATTTACCCACATGTTGGAAAAAGACGAATTATATTCACACGAAAAGAATACAAAGAAGAAGATTTTATCAACATAATAAAAGAAGTAGATACTACAATGCTAAATTGCATATACGTCCAAGATGACAAAATATTTAATGATTTCCAATATATATGGAAAAAAGAAAACAAATTAAGTAATAAAATATTACAAAGAAGTATGATTATGATAAAAGACTTAAACGAATACGAAGCCAGAGAAATAATATTAAAAACTCATAAAATACATAACCATACTGGTATTGAAAAATTATATTTAGAATTAAAACGAGAATATTATATACCAAACTTTAAAACCTTAATCAACAAAATTATAAATAATTGTGCAACATGCATGGCAAAAACAGAAAGAAATCCAATAAAGTTACCATATGAGAAAACTGAAACTCCAAAAAACCCAAATGATCATTATCATATCGATATATGGTTTGTTAATAAAAAAGAAAAATACCTTTCATGTATTGACAAATTTTCAAAATTTGCAGCAGCAGAGCCAATAAAAACAAAAACGTATGTAGACGTTATTAACGCACTTGCAAAAATATTTTCTTATATGAAAAAGCCCAAGAAAATAACACTTGACAATGAGAATGCATTTGTGTCCGAAACACTTAAAAACTTTTTAGAAAATAATGACATAAGCATACACTATTGTACAGCAAATAGACACACCGGCAATTCCGATGTGGAAAGACTTCATAGTAGTTTAAATGAACATATGAGGATCTTACAGCAACTTCAACAGTCAAATGAAGAAGATTTACCTATAAAACATGCTACTAAAGCACTCGAATCATATAATAACGTAATTCATCTAACTACTAAAGAAAAACCAATTGATGTGCATTTCAATAAAATCGACAACAAAATAATATATGAAAGAATAGAAAAAAATAAAATAAAAGTTTTGAATACAATAAATCAAGGGAGGAAAGAAAAAGAAATAGATGAAAATTTTATCAAGATAACTCAACGTGAAAAAATTAAAAAACAAAATCACACCTAAACACAAAAAGGTAAAACTATTAAATAAATTAAATAAAAAATACACATTAGACATAGGTTATAAATATAAAAAGATAAAAAATAGAATAGCTCATAAAGATCAATTTCCAGTACGAAAAAAAATTACAAAAAACATAATTGATTCTAGATCCGATAAAGATAAAGCATCAAACATGGCAACATATGATCCCACTTCACATCCTGATGATAGTGATACTAACAACCCTCAATCAAGTACAAGCGGAATTAGAAGTACTTGATCTAAATAAAGGAAATGGTTTTACAACTTTTTGAATTAGTAAGTGGGCTTCAGGTCAAAAAATGAAACAAAGTTAATTTGTGTTCGACGTTTCGTCCATGAATATAGACATCATCAGGAAAGATGTGCAATCTATATTTGTATACATAATTATTACTTACAATTCACAATATATTTAACATAAAAAAGAAGAAGACTTACAAATGTTACATTTATATTGCACTTTAAAATAAATATGTAAGCTGAACTTACAAGTAAAATCAAAACTTTATAATGAAATAAGAAACAGATAAAACACATATTCTCCTTGATTGTAGTTGTTAGCGAGCTTTTTTCCCTCTTTTCTCTAACAGATGTTTGTATTGTGGGCTAACGTTCTCCATATCTGTACGTCTGTTGATTGTATTGTCGGCATTAATGATGTGAAGAGTTTCAATTATCATTCTCTTATTTGGGTTCTCTTCGCGTTGTAAAATTTTTGTGTCGTCGTAGTTTGGGGAATGCTGAAGTGTGATGCAGTGTGCTGTCTTCTGTGGTGCGTTGTTTTTAATGTCAGATTTGTGTCCTGATAATCTTTTTTTAAGTTTTTGTTTAGTTGTCCCTATATAAATTTGGTCGCAATTGTCGTTTTTTCCTCCTTTGCAGCTAATTTGGTATATTACATCAGAGTGTTCCATTCTGTTCGTCTTTGCTTTTAGTTTTGTATACAGTTGTGATGCGGTATTTGTCGATTTCATTGCCATTTTGTATTTTTCGGTGTCGAATAATTTGGCAGTTTTAAACCTGTCAGCAACTTGTTTTACGTAGGTAAACGATTTGTAAATTATATTTTGTTCTTGTGGTTGGCTGTTTCTGTTTGCATGTTGTCCTATTAATTTTCTTATTATGTTTTCCGGAAAACCATTCTGCATTAATATATTCTTAATTCTTACTCGATTTTGTTTGTGGAATTCTACGTCACTTATTAGGAGTACTCGATTTATTAGATTTTTGGCAGTGTTGAATATGGAGAACGTTAGCCCACAATACAAACATCTGTTAGAGAAAAGAGGGAAAAAAGCTCGCTAACAACTACAATCAAGGAGAATATGTGTTTTATCTGTTTCTTATTTCATTATAAAGTTTTGATTTTACTTGTAAGTTCAGCTTACATATTTACTTGTAAGTTCAGCTTACATATTTATTTTAAAGTGCAATATAAATGTAACATTTGTAAGTCTTCTTCTTTTTTATGTTAAATATATTGTGAATTGCAAGTAATAATTATGTATACAAATATAGATTGCACATCTTTCCTGATGATGTCCATATTCATGGACGAAACGTCGAACACAAATTAACTTTGTTTCATTTTTTGACCTGAAGCCCACTTACTAATTCAAAAAGTTGATAAACCAAAGGTCACATCATACACATAATATGAAATGGTTTTACTTTAATACAACTAGGAGAATACCCATTAATCAAAAATTATGATACAATTATCCATATAATAAATTTAACTGAGTATGAAAATAATATAGAAATTATGGAAAGAAATGTTAAAAGAATGCCAGAAGAAAATGACAGTATAAATAGGAAAATGTTAAAAATACGTAAGGAATTTGATGTCCTTATACCCCATCCTAAACAGAGTAGACAGAAAAGAGGATTATTCAACATTTTTGGCACAGGACTAAAATTTTTATTTGGTACCATGGACGATAACGATCGTCAAGATATCGAAGAACACTTAAAATTAATTGAAACAAACAGCCACAATGAAATAACAAATCTTAATAATCGAATAATAATTAACGACAAATTTAACAAACAAATAAAAATATTAACTGAAACTCTAAACAATGAAACTAACAATATAATAGAAAGACTTAATAATTTCATAGGTAGTTATGACTACGAAAAAGATATAGCTAAAATACAATATGAAATAAAATTGAGAGAGAACCTAGATTACCTAGATGAGGATATAGAAAAAATAAAAGAAATTATAATGACTTCAAGATTAGGAGTACTGAGCAGGGATATTTTAACATCAGAAGAAATAGATAAATACGGCATAAATATTAATAACTTGGAACAACTAAACCTTATTTTAGCTTCATATAATACAAATATTATATTCATCATTAAAGTTCCCAAATATACAGACGAACTTTACAGAAAAATATATGTTCAACCTATTCCAAATAAAGAAAACAATTCTCAACTAAAAATAAACAAAAAAATGTATTTAACCAAAGATCAAATTATCTATGACGATACAAAATATTTAAAAAAATTTAAGTAAGATAAATGATGATTGTATTGAAAACATACTTAAGAAACCAATGCACTGTAAACTTGTGAAAAATGTAAACCAAGAAATATTAGAAATTGGAAATAATAATCTTATATTAACAAATGTAAAATTACAAGAAATGGATCAACATTGTAACAATCAAAAGATTATGATAGAAGGTAATTATCTTATTAAATTTCAAAATTGTAAAATTAAAATAAATAATCAAATGTATGAAAGAAAAAATTATAAACATGAACCTATTATACCAAATATCATTTCAGATATTAATTATACAAAAATTGAAGATTTAACGTTTCAAGAACTACATTTTGAAAATATAAATAATTTAAAAGAAATTAAAGAACTTAAATATAAACACAAAAAGTCAAGCTACACTATATATTTAATCATTGTAACCATATTTATCATTGGCACAATTTATGTTTATATAAAAATTAAAAATAGGAAGATTGTAAACAATGTAAGTCTTCCAACGGTCACTTTCCGACCATTAGAAGAATCTAAGGGGGGAGGAGTTATGTCAGAGCCTCCTTGTGCGCCCCAAAACAAACAAACGCTTGAAACGCTTGACTTTTCATTTAATTAAAAATGTAATTTATGATCAAGTATACAAATGCGATCACAAGAAACCTTATCAATACTTTTTCCTCTGCAACTTGTGTACGAGAAACGATGCCCAAGCTTCCAATGTATGTAATAAAGATCTTGTGTCAGCATTTGTATACACAAAAAGATAATTAAATTTAAGAACATCCACCCTTTTTGTTTAGATTTCATCATATAAAGACAAATGATGAAATAGGTTTTTTCGATATGCAGACTTGCTGCATAACCATATTTTTAGTATAAAAATGTTCGCTTGACCAGAGTCAAGTTTAGTTTTAGAAATGTAGTCTTTGACGACGTACAGCTCAAGATTTCCCCCGACCAACGGTAAGGGATCTGAAGCTTAAATAAAGACAAAATTAATGAAAAGTAAAAACGGTCCTTTTATTTAATAGTAGTTGCCTTATTCTCTACGAGAATAAGATGGTTAAATTTTTTTAACAAATTTCTAATTCAGAATTAAAAATTATATATAAATATATTAATTATAGAATTTTTGAAATTATCAATAAAGACTTAAATATCTATAAATGAATGTGGCAGATCGTAATTATATTATTTCACAAGGTGCATCACTTCATTGACTAAACTAAATGCAAGGTTTGAATGGACCACTGAATGTGAAGAACCTAGGCATTACATTATTAAACAACTAACTTAAAGACCATTACTAGTAGTTTTCAATCCTGATCTGCCAACTCAATTGCATACTGATGCGAGCTCAATTGCATACTGATGCGAGCTCCATTGGGTATGGAGCTATACTGTTTCAGCGAATAGATGGTAATCTTCATGTCGTCACGTATTTTAGCCAAGCTACCAAGCCTTACGAGTCTAAGTATCACAGTTATGAACTTGAAACACTGGTTGTGGTGAATGCCATAAAACAGTTTCTAGGTGGAGGATTTACCTACAGGACTTCAATTTTTAGGTCGTTTATAGGAAAGGAACTTCTATGCAGCATGCTGATTATCTTAGCCAAAACCCACCCGTTAAAAAAAATTGTTGAGGCTTGTTTCATTTGCCTTGTTGCCAAAAGACCGTCAGGGAAAAAGCAATGTTAAATTCATCCTATTGAGAAAAAACCAATTCCTTTCCATACCATTCACGCTGACTGCGTAGGATCATTCCATGAGGGGAAGGAAGACGGAAGTCGATATCTCTTGATAATGGTAGATGCTTTTACCAAATTTGTGCTATTGCTTCCCTGCAGAACACTTAAAGCAGCTGAAACTGTGAGCCACTTAAATAATTTTATAACGCTGTTTGGAACACCTTCTTGAATTATAAGTGATAAAGGGACTAACTTTACAAGCCAAGAATTTCAGAATATCTGCAAATTATATGGTATAGAACACCACACCATTGCACCTGGAACAAGTCGAGCTAATGGTCAAGTTGAGAAATTTGTAAATACCGTATCGAATTTGATGAGGACGAATTTGGGCGTAAATATGGATTGGACGAGTTTTGTGGGTCGTCTCCAGTTGGCGTTGAACACCACAAAAAATAAAAAAACCCAATTGTCACCATTAAAGATACTTAATGGAGTAGAGGGAAGAACTCCAGAAATTAGTGCTTTACTATCACAATTTGATATTGAACCACATTATGAGGACGTTGAACAAATGCGCGCTTTGGCAGATGAACGCATTAAGGAAAATGCCATGAGAACTAAGGTTAGATTTGACAAGGGAAAATGTACTCCGACTCCGTTAAATATTGGGGCGAAGGTTGTCTACAAGATTCCGCAGATTCGAAAATTCAACACAGATTCAACTAGAATAAAAACCCAATTAGCGCTTGGTGCTCCGTTTTGATACCATAAACTCATGAGACCTATCATTATGTGGAGGTTGGGATACCATTTTGCTGATTATTGTGTATTGAGGTTTGGAATTGTGTTGAGAGGTGATCCCTTTATTACCATTTACCATAGAGAAAAAAGAGATCCTCGGGTACCTCAGCCAAGGGAACTGGCCCATACCCCCCACCAGGCTTCATGCCAGGCTGTTAGCTCAGATATGTCTGTCTTCGCCAAAAACCTAAACAGGCAGAGTGCTGGGTGGCTTAGGGTAGAACCAGTTTCCTCGTGAGATCGATTTGGTTTAGGGAAAGCCGTATACACCACCCGCCTACACGGCTTAAGACGTGGTTCCTGCGGGAATCATGTAACTCTCTGGATCCGTTTATTGGCCCATGGAAAAGGTGAGATATTAGTACGGTAGTTTATGTTATAAGGTTTGAAAATTGTTTTGATTGGGAGTAAATCCCTAAGTTACCAACTTCCATATAGGAAGTTGGTAACTAAGGCTTTATGCCAGGCAGTTAGCTCCGATATGTCTGTCTTCGCTAAAAACCTAAACAGGCAGGGTGCTGGATGGCTTAGGGTAGGACCGAATTTCCGTTGAGATCAGTTCGATTTAGGGAAAAACATGATGCCCGCTGTAGGCTTAGCCCGCCTACACGGCTAGAGAAAAGTTTCCTGCAAAAATCATGTGGTTCTCTTGATCCACCTTATCTACCCATAGAAGAGGTGAGGTATTGATATGGTTTGTTACGTTTATAGCCATTTGGTTGCATTCAAAAGCCAATGAGGTTACTTATGCTCACAACAGTAAATTCGTTAAGGTTGTCAATAAAGTACTGACATAAAGAGCAGAGATAGTGTGTCACTGTTTCCTTTTCCCTTTCATTTCCACAGCTACGGCAATGAGTATTATGCGGAATGCCCATTTTTGCTGCATGCTCTCCTATTGGCCAGTGACCCGTGCTAACTGCAATGATCCTGGCTATATCTGACCGAGTTCTACATAAGAGTTCATTTGTGCGGGACTTGTCATAGCTGGGCCACATCTTTCTTGAGGTGGCACAGTTAGTTAGACCATTCCATCTACGATTGGATACAGATAGATAATGAGACAAGAAAATGCCCTTCACAGCCCCCAGCGGAATACTAACATCTTCGGCAAGTGAGCTTTGAAGGGCCGATCCTTGCCTGGCAAGCTCATCAGCCCTTTTATTTCCCTGAAAACCACTGTGACCTGGGACCCAGATCAAAGTGACCTTCAGGCTATCATTAAAGCCTGCGGTCTCATCTAGACATTGTTAAACGAGTTTAGAGGATATTGAGGCAGCATCAATGGCTTTGATGGCAGCCTGACTATCTATAAATATAGCAGTATTACAGCTTTGATTTGGATCTTGCTTTAGTATCTTGCATGCTTCTTTGATTGCAAACAATTCCGCTTGGAAAACGCAAGCGGGGTCTGGCAGTCGAAGTGACTTAGATACATTTAGTGTTTCAGAGAAGACCCCTGCTCCAACACCCCACTCTATCTTTGAACCGTCCGTAAAAATGATTGTGTCGTAATTTTTGGTAATATTGCAATTTGGTAATATTGCAGTGACCGAAGGGTCTGTCGATCCAACAACCAATTTCCTTAAGTCTGTGAGCAGTGCAAGATACTATATATTTTGTATGTAGGTCGAGAGGAAGATGTAAAATAACGCTCAGGGCATCGGAAGGGCAGGATCGCAGCGCTCCTGTGGTCCCTACGCTAGCTGTTCTTTGTATCTTTTTGAGCTTATCGGTATTGTAGGCTTCGGTTAAGAGAGGCCACCAGACAATCGATCCATATGTTAGTATTGGTCGCACTACTGCGGTGTACGTCCATAGAATCATCTTCGACTGGAGGCCCAATTTTTACCGAATGTTTTACTGCAGGCATAAAAAGCTATGCTGGCTTTTTTAACCCTTTCTTAAATGTTCAATTTCCATTTTAGTTTAGGGTCAAGAATTACACCCAGATATGTAGCACGGGTTGAGAGTGTGAGAGTGTGACCGTTGAGGCGAGGGAGAGTGAAGGTAGGTATCTTATATTTGTTTGTAAATAGCAACAATTCTGTCTTGCTTTGATTAATCCCCAAACCGCAGCTTATGGCCCACCTGTTTACTTTACGCAGGGACCTGTCAGTGATTTCACTAATCACAGATAGGAACTTACCAGATGCCAGCAAAACTAAATCGTCGGCATACGCCACAACCTTCACCCCCCCCCCCCCTTCCTCAAGTTCCACTAGGATTTTGTTCATTACGAGAAGCCATAGTAGAGGAGAAAGAACTCCTTCCTGTGGTGTTCCTCTGTTTACGTATTTGATCGACTGTGTATTACCTAACTTAGCTTGAATTACTCTGTCACTAAGCATGGATACTATTCATCCTCTTAGAGAAGCATCAACTCCAAAGTCGATGAGGGATTGTAGAATAGATTCAGTTAGGACGTTTCTAAACTGTAGGCACATTTTCGTGGACCATACGAAGTCGTAGGAATACTGAAGAATGATCGGTACAAACTTAAGAGGAAGGGAGGTAGAGCCGTTATAATAGCCGCTAGGGAGGCGATTCGCCTGATCACTGAGGAAAATGTTGAAGTTGTTTATCCAGAAAAATGTTGGTTATTGTTACCTTAGCCATTGGTTATGATTTTGTCTAAACAGCTGAATTTTGTTCAAAGAAATGTTTTGTTTTCATAGACAAGCTTCTTATTGCCTATGGTGTTCCTACTTTGTACAAATAACTTTTCAAATGTTTTGTTTTCATAGACAAGCTTCTTATTGTCTTTGAGCTATGGTGTTCCTACTTTGTACAAATAAATTTTCAAATGTTTTGTTTTCATAGACAAGCTTCTTACTGCCTCTGAGCTATGGTGTTCCCACTTTATACAAATAAATTTTCAAATGTTTTGTTTTCATAGACAAGCTTCTTATTGCCTCTGAGCTATGGTGGTCATTTTCGAAAACAAATTTAGTGATGCAAACTATCAAAATTGTTTTGATTGATCAGATCTGTGCTTACAGGTATGGGGGATTGCCAAGATGAATTCCAAATCTGAATGTAGAAGATAAACCAAATGAAATTGACAAATTTTGAAGCCCGGAACTTGAAGATTATTTTATTACTTAATTTGTTTTGTTGTGATCACATCGACAATGTTACTTACTTACTGATTACTGAATAAAATAAAAGAATTGATAAAGAGTTGGAGTTTTGTTTTATTTCATCGAGAGCGATGAATAATCAGGAAAGCCGTGTTAGAGAAAATTACAAATGTTGAACCCCGTAGTCTCATTTATTGGTATAGCAGACTAAAATTCACCGATACACATAGAAAAGAGGGGTATGGTCTTTGTCTTTATACTTTTAAGATGGTGTTCGTAAATAAATAATAAGAGCGAATTGACGAGGCACGGATCTGTGAGTGCTAAAGTAGACAGAAACTTCTGGATAGCCGTCGCGAAAGGATTGCGCCACAGAATCGTTAAAGTTGTTTTTTTGTATTATATATATTTATAATAATTTAATAAGGGATAAATAAATGTTTTATATATTTAAATTTAATATATTTAATTTAATAAAAGATATTACTGTTTTTATAAATTTAATTTATTAATAAAATTTATTTAAAAATTTAATTTAATAAGGGATAAATTAGTTTTATAAATAAATATTATTAATAAATTAAATTTTAGTAAAAAAAATATAATAATAATAATAATAATAATAATAATAATAAATAATTTATAAAATTTAACTTAATAAGAGATAAATTAATTTTATAAATTCATTTTTAAAAACAATTTTTTAAAATTTTTTATATAATTTTACTTAGCAATATAAATTTTTGGGGAGGAATTGACTAATTAAAATTATATATTAATAATATTATTAATATTATTATTTATACTATTATTTAATTTATTTATATTATTATTAATATTACTTATAAAAAGCTTTTTAAAACTACTTAATAATAAAGTTATTAATTTAATTACAAAGTATATATAATAAATTTGTATTTTTATAAAGTTTTTTTTTTGGCTTAAAAATTTATTATTAATTTGTAAATTTTGTTAATAATAGTTAAATAATTAATTTAAAATAAAAAATAATTTATTTAATGAAATTTTAAATCAATAATATTTTCATAAGAAAAAAAAATTATAAAAGCTAAAAAAATTTTCATTATACACAAGGATTAGATACCCTATTATTTAAAATATAATTTAATTTATTTGAGTAGTATTAGTTATCTTCTTGAAACTTAAAAAAATTGGCGGTATTTTTGTCTATTTTAAGGAACTTGTTTTTTAATCGACAATACACGATGTACCTTTCTTAAAATTGTTATTCAATTTATACATTGTTCTTATTAGAGTATTTTATAAGAATAATAATTTTCTATAATTTATTTTAAAATTAATATCAAATCAAGGTGTAGTTTATTTTTAAGTTTAAATGAGTTACAATAAAATTTATTTATGTGGAAATAAAAATAAAAAAATTAATGAAATTGAATTAAATAGTAAAATTATAAAGTTAAATAATTTGATATTAGCTCTAAAATATGTACACATCGCCCGTCATTCTTGTTATTAAAATAATATATGTCGTTACAAAGCAGATGTACTGGAAAGTGTATCTAGAATCAATTTAAATCCTATATACAAAAATATGCAAATCATTATAAATTGATATAATAATTATTAATTTAATTATTTATTTTGAAAGATAAAATACTTCTTTGGGATAAGAAGTTTTTGCAAAGGACGGCTTTTTGATTATGGCGTTCGAATTTGAACATTACAAAGCTTTCTTTTTAATGAGCTCATGTAAAATGATTGCCACAGCCCACAGCCTTATGGAACTTCAAACCTTATAGAAGCAGGCAAAAATATCTGTGATGTACCTAACCAGAGAATTTAATTTTTCTCAACCATATTTTTTGCTCCTCCAATGGCGAATTCCACTAACAACTTAACAAGATTCGTTCTAAAT
The DNA here is from genome assembly GCA_951217065.1 of Baccha elongata. Classification (NCBI taxonomy): domain Eukaryota; kingdom Metazoa; phylum Arthropoda; class Insecta; order Diptera; family Syrphidae; genus Baccha; species Baccha elongata. The sequence continues at coordinate 473,564 of CATNUY010000036.1, forward strand.
AATTTTCTTACTGCATGTAGGTACTAGCTCAACCTAGGGCACTCGCTATTCCTGCGTCGATGATATCGTACGGACAAAATGAAAGATTGTTCAAAATTTGAAAGACCGTTTCTGCAAATTGACTAAGCTTTGAAAGCTGTATCAAAGTACTCAAATTTATTATTGAAAAGGAATATATAAAGTAAGGTATTTGTCTTTCTAAAAGAGCTAATTAACAATCGCTTCGTATGGGAACCTTTACGTAGAAACGTACCGACATATTTAAAAAAAATAGGAAACTCCATTCTTTGATTTAAAGAATGTTTTTTGAGAAATAAATAAATTTGTTGGTTTTTTTGATGTTTTTTGTTGTTAAATACTTAGGTATGTGTGAATGAACATAGGAATCACATTAGAAATAACGAACCAAGAAATTCCGCGTTTGCAATGCACGCAATACAAGAACAACACTTATCAACAACAATTGCTTGAAATCAATCAATCGCTGAAGAATTACCTGAAAGGAAAACATCTGTAATGCTCATCTTTTTATGATCTTTATTTTCTGTGGAAGTGGAAAATTGGCACCAAAGACATTTTTGTCTCATCCGCGGGTGAGTTTAACATTTAAGTGTATGTTTTACTTCTATCTATAGCATGATTGTTACTACACAGAAAAAACTGGAAGACATGGTAGAAGACATGGTAGAAGATTCCTGGGTTGAACAGCTTGATGGTGAGATTACAAACACCGAAGTCCTAGAAGTATTGAACAAAGCTAAGACAAACAAAGCTGCCGGATACGATCGGATTCCGTATGAATTTTTTATTCATCACTCACTGAGGAGGTTGAACCCTCCTTTAAGAGGTTGTTGATCTTCCCTATCTACAAAAACTACAGAGGAATTTCCTTTATGGATGCAATGTCCAAAATTTACACGGGCGTACTACTCAAATGGCTACAGGATTGGGAAAAGCAAAACAGCATAATGAACGAATATCAAGCAGGGTTTAGAGAGGGGTATAACAACAACAACAACAACAACAACAACAACAACAACAACAACAACAACAACAACAACAACAACAACAACAACAACAACAACAACAACAACAACAACAACAACAACAACAACAACAACAACAACAACAACAACAACAACAACAACAACAACAACAACAACAACAACAACAACAACAACAACAACAACAACAACAACAACAACAACAACAACAACAACAACAACAACAACAACAACAACAACAACAACAACAACAACAACAACAACAACAACAACAACAACAACAACAACAACAACAACAACAACAACAACAACAACAACAACAACAACAACAACAACAACAACAACAACAACAACAACAACAACAACAACAACAACAACAACAACAACAACAACAACAACAACAACAACAACAACAACAACAACAACAACAACAACAACAACAACAACAACAACAACAACAACAACAACAACAACAACAACAACAACAACAACAACAACAACAACAACAACAACAACAACAACAACAACAACAACAACAACAACAACAACAACAACAACAACAACAACAACAACAACAACAACAACAACAACAACAACAACAACAACAACAACAACAACAACAACAACAACAACAACAACAACAACAACAACAACAACAACAACAACAACAACAACAACAACAACAACAACAACAACAACAACAACAACAACAACAACAACAACAACAACAACAACAACAACAACAACAACAACAACAACAACAACAACAACAACAACAACAACAACAACAACAACAACAACAACAACAACAACAACAACAACAACAACAACAACAACAACAACAACAACAACAACAACAACAACAACAACAACAACAACAACAACAACAACAACAACAACAACAACAACAACAACAACAACAACAACAACAACAACAACAACAACAACAACAACAACAACAACAACAACAACAACAACAACAACAACAACAACAACAACAACAACAACAACAACAACAACAACAACAACAACAACAACAACAACAACAACAACAACAACAACAACAACAACAACAACAACAACAACAACAACAACAACAACAACAACAACAACAACAACAACAACAACAACAACAACAACAACAACAACAACAACAACAACAACAACAACAACAACAACAACAACAACAACAACAACAACAACAACAACAACAACAACAACAACAACAACAACAACAACAACAACAACAACAACAACAACAACAACAACAACAACAACAACAACAACAACAACAACAACAACAACAACAACAACAACAACAACAACAACAACAACAACAACAACAACAACAACAACAACAACAACAACAACAACAACAACAACAACAACAACAACAACAACAACAACAACAACAACAACAACAACAACAACAA
>CATNUY010000037.1:0-189222 GCA_951217065.1 Baccha elongata
TGACATGTGACATGTGACATGTGACATGTGACATGTGACATGTGACATGTGACATGTGACATGTGACATGTGACATGTGACATGTGACATGTGACATGTGACATGTGACATGTGACATGTGACATGTGACATGTGACATGTGACAATGTGACATGTGACATGTGACATGTGACATGTGACATGTGACATGTGACATGTGACATGTGACATGTGACATGTGACATGTGACATGTGACATGTGACATGTGACATGTGACATGTGACATGATGACATGTGACATGTGACATGTGACATGTGACATGTGACATGTGACATGTGACATGTGACATGTGACATGTGACATGTGACATGTGACATGTGACATGTGACATGTGACATGTGACATGTGACATGTGACATGTGACATATGTGACATGTGACATGTGACATGTGACATGTGACATGTGACATGTGACATGTGACATGTGACATGTGACATGTGACATGTGACATGTGACATGTGACATGTGACATGTGACATGTGACAATGTTGACATGTGACATGTGACATGTGACATGTGACATGTGACATGTGACATGTGACATGTGACATGTGACATGTGACATGTGACATGTGACATGTGACATGTGACATGTGACATGTGAATTGTGACATGTGACATGTGACATGTGACATGTGACATGTGAATTGTGACATGTGACATGTGACATGTGACATGTGACATGTGACATGTGACATGTGACATGTGACATGTGACATGTGACATGTGACATGTGACATGTGACATGTGACATGTGACATGTGACATGTGACATGTGACATGTGACATGTGACATGTGACATGTTGACATGTGACATGTGACATGTGACATGTGACATGTGACATGTGACATGTGACATGTGACCATGTGACATGTGACATGTGACATGTGACATGTGACATGTGACATGTGACATGTGACATGTGACATGTTACATGTGACATGTGACATGTGACATGTGACATGTTACATGTGACATGTGCACATGTGACATGTGACATGTGACATGTGACATGTGACATGTGACATGTGACATGTGACATGTGACATGTGACATGTGACATTGACATGTGACATGTGACATGTGACATGTGACATGTGACATGTGACATGTGACATGTGACATGTGACATAGTGACATGTGACATGTGACATGTGACATGTCACATGTCACATGTCACATGTCACATGTCACATGTCACATGTCACATGTCACATGTCACATGTCACATGTCACATGTCACATGTCACATGTCACATGTCACATGTCACATGTCACATGTCACATGTCACATGTCACATGTCATATGTCACATGTCACATGTCACATGTCACATGTCACATGTCACATGTCACATGTCACATGTCACATGTCACATGTCACATGTCACAGTCACATGTCACATGTCACATGTCACATGTCAACATGTCACTGTAACATGTCACATGTCACATGTCACATGTCACATGTCACATGTCACATGTCACATGTCACATGTCACATGTCACATGTCACATGTCACATGTCACATGTAACATGTCACATGTCACATGTCACATGTCACATGTCACATGTCACATGTCACATGTCACATGTCACATGTCACATGTCACATGTCACATGTCACATGTCACATGTCACATGTCACATGTCACATGTCACATGTCACATGTCACATGTCACATGTCACATGTCACATGTCACATGTCACATGTCACATGTCACATGTCACATGTCACATGTCACATGTCACATGTCACATGTCACATGTCACATGTCACATGTCACATGTCACATGTCACATGTCACATGTCACATGTCACATGTCACATGTCACATGTCACAACACATGTCACATGTCACATGTCACATGTCACATGTCACATGTCACATGTCACATGTCACATGTCACATGTCACATGGTCACATGTCACATGTCACATGTCACATGTCACATGTCACATGTCACATGTCACATGTCACATGTCACATGTCCACATGTCACATGTCACATGTCACATGTCACATGTCACATGTCACATGTCACATGTCAACATGTCACATGTCACATGTCACATGTCACATGTCACATGTCACATGTCACTACATGTCACATGTCACATGTCACATGTCACATGTCACATGTCACATGTCACATGTCACATGTCACATGTCACATGTCACATGTCACATGTCACATGTCACATGTCACATGTCACATGTCACATGTCACATGTCACATGTCACATGTCACATGTCACATGTCACATGTCACAATGTCACATGTCACATGTCACATGTCACATGTCAATGTCACATGTCACATGTCACATGTCACATGTCACATGTCACATGTCACATGTCACATGTCAATGTCACATGTCACATGTCACATGTCACATGTCACATGTCACATGTCACATGTCACATGTCACATGTCACATGTCACATGTCACATGTCACATGTCACATGTCACATGTCACATGTCACATGTCACATGGTCACATGTCACATGTCACATGTCACATGTCACATGTCACATGTCACATGTCACATGTCACATGTCACATGCACATGTCACATGTCACATGTCACATGTCACATGTCACATGTCACATGTCACATGTCCCATGTCACATGTCACATGTCACATGTCACATGTCACATGTCACATGTCACATGTCACATGTCACATGTCACATGTCACATGTCACATGTCACATGTCACATGTCACATGTCACATGTCACATGTCACATGTCACATGTCACATGTCACATGTCACATGTCACATGTCACATGTCACATGTCACATGTCACATGTCATGTCACATGTCACATGTCACATGTCACATGGTCACATGTCACATGTCACATGTCACATGTCACATGTCACATGTCACATGTCACATGTCACATGTCACATGTCACATGTCACATGTCACATGTCACATGTCACATGTCACATGTCACATGTCACATGTCACATGTCACATGTCACATGTCACATGTCACATGTCACATGTCACATGTCACATGTCACATGTCAGTCACATGTCACATGTCACATGTCACATGTCACATGTCACATGTCACATGTCACATGTCACATGTCACATGTCACATGTCACATGTCACATGTCACATGTCACATGTCACATGTCACATGTCACATGTCACATGTCACATGTCACATGTCACTGTCACATGTCACATGCACATGTCACATGTCACATGTCACATGTCACATGTCACATGTCACATGTCACATGTCACATGTCACATGTCACATGTCACATGTCACATGTCACATGTCACATGTCACATGTCACATGTCACATGTCACATGTCACATGTCCACATGTCGCATGTCACAAGTCACATATCACATGTCACATGTCATATGTCACATGTCACATGTCACATGTCACATGTCACATGTCCATGTCACATGTCACATGTCACATGTCACATGTCACATGTCACATGTCACATGTCACATGTCACATGTCACATGTCACATGTCACATGTCACATGTCACATGTCACATGTCACATGTCACATGTCACATGTCACATGTCACATGTCACATGTCACATGTCACATGTCACATGTCACATGTCACATGTCACATGTCACATGTCACATGTCACATGTCACATGTCACATGTCACATGTCACATGTCACATGTCACATGTCACATTCACATGTCACATGTCACATGTCACATGTCACATGTCACATGTCACATGTCACATGTCACATGTCACATGTCACATGTCACATGTCACATGTCACATGTCACATGTCACATGTCACATGTCCACATGTCACATGTCACATGTCACATGTCACATGTCACATGTCACATGTCACATGTCACATGTCACATGTCACATGTCACATGTCACATGTCACATGTCACATGTCACATGTCACATGTCACATGTCACATGTCACATGTCACATGTCACATGTCACATGTCACATGTCACATGTCACATGTCACATGTCACATGTCACATGTCACATGTCACATGTCACATGTCACATGTCACATGTCACATGTCACATGTCACATGTCACATGTCACATGTCACATGTCACATGTCACATGTCACATGTCACATGTCATATGTCACATGTCACATGGTCACATGTCACATGTCACATGTCAACATGTCACATGTCACATGTCACATGTCACATGTCACATGTCACATGTCACATGTCACATGTCACATGTCACATGTCACATGTACATGTCACATGTCACATGTCACATGTCACATGTCACATGTAACATGTCACATGTCACATGTCACATGTCACATGTCACATGTCACATGTCACATGTCACATGTCACATGTCACATGTCACATGTCACATGTCACATGTCACATGTCACATGTCACATGTCACATGTCACATGTCACATGTCACATGTCACATGTCACATGTCACATGTCACATGTCACATGTCACATGTCACATGTCACATGTCACATGTCACATGTCACATGTCACATGTCACATGTCATCATGTCACATGTCACATGTCACATGTCACATGTCACATGTCACATGTCACATGTCACATGTCACATGTCAACATGTCACATGTCACATGTCACATGTCACATGTCACATGTCATGTCACATGTCACATGTCACATGTCACATGTCACATGTCACATGTCAAGTCACATGTCACATGTCACATGTCACATGTCACATGTCACATGTCACATGTCACATGTCACATGTCACATGTCACATGTCACATGTCACATGTCACATGTCACATGTCACATGTCACATGTCACATGTCACATGTCACATGTCACATGTCACTTGTCACATGTCACATGTCACATGTCACATGTCACATGTCACATGTCACATGTCACATGTCACATGTCACATGTCACATGTCACATGTCACATGTCACATGTCACATGTCACATGTCACATGTCACATGTCACATGTCACATGTCACATGTCACATGTCACATGTCACATGTCACATGTCACATGTCACATGTCACATGTCACATGTCACATGTCACATGTCACATGTCACATGTCACATGTCACATGTCACATGTCACATGTCACATGTCACATGTCACATGTCACATGTCACATGTCACATGTCACATGTCACATGTCACATGTCACATGTCACATGTCACATGTCACATGTCACATGTCACATGTCACATGTCACATGTCACATGTCACATGTCACATGTCACATGTCACATGTCACATGTCACATGTCACATGTCACATGTCACATGTCACATGTCACATGTCACATGTCACATGTCACATGTCACATGTCACATGTCCATGTCAATGTCACATGTCACATGTCACATGTCACATGTCACATGTCACATGTCACATGTCACATGTCACATGTCACATGTCACATGTCACATGTCACATGTCCATGTCACATGTCACATGTCACATGTCACATGTCACATGTCACATGTCACATGTCACATGTCACATGTCACATGTCACATGTCACATGTCACATGTCACATGTCACATGTCACATGTCACATGTCACATGTCACATGTCACATGTCACATGTCACATGTCACATGTCACATGTCACATGTCACATGTCACATGTCACATGTCACATGTCACATGTCACATGTCACATGTCACATGTCACATGTCACATGTCACATGTCACATGTCACATGTCACATGTCACATGTCACATGTCACATGTCACATGTCACATGTCACATGTCACATGTCACATGTCACATGTCACATGTCACATGTCACATGTCACATGTCACATGTCACATGTCACATGTCACATGTCACATGTCACATGTCACATGTCACATGTCAATCATGTCACATGTCACATGTCACATGTCACATGTCACATGTCACATGTCACATGTCACATGTCACATGTCACATGTCACATCACATGTCACATGTCACATGTCACTGTCACATGTCACATGTCACATGTCACATGTCACATGTCCACATGTCACATGTCACATGTCACATGTCACATGTCACATGTCAAATGTCACATGTCACATGTCACATGTCACATGTCACATGTCACATGTCACATGTCACATGTCACATGTCACATGTCACATGTCACATGTCACATGTCACATGTCACATGTCACATGCTCACATGTCACATGTCACATGTGACATGTGACATGTCACATGTCAAATGTCACATGTCACATGTCACATGTCACATGTCACATGTCACATGTCACATGTCACATGTCACATGTCACATGTCACATGTCACATGTCACATGTCACATGTCCATGTCACATGTCACATGCCACATGTCACATGTCACATGTCACATGTCACATGTACATGTCACATGTCACATGTCACATGTCACATGTCACATGTCATGTGTCACATGTCACATGTCACATGTCACATGTCACATGTCACATGTCACATGTTACATGTCACATGTCACATGTCACATGTCACATGTCAGCATGTCACATGTCACATGTCACATGTCACATGTGACATGTGACATGTGACATGTGACATGTGACATGTGACATGTGACATGTGACATGTGACATGTGACATGTGACATGTGACATGTGACATGTGACATGTGACATGTGACATGTGACATGTGACATGTGACATGTGACGATGTGACATGTGACATGTGACATGTGACATGTGACATGTGACATGTGACATGTGACATGTGACATGTGACATGTGACATGTGACATGTGACATGTGACATGTGACATGTGACATGTGACATGTGACATGTGACATGTGACATGTGACATGTGACATGTGACATGTGACATGTGACATGTGACATGTGACACATGACATGTCACATGTCACATGTCACATGTCACATGTCACATGTCACATGTCACATGTCACATGTCCACATGTCACATGTCACATGTCACATGTCACATGTCACATGTCACATGTCACATGTCACATGTCACATGTCACATGTCACATGTCACATGTCACATGTCACATGTCACATGTCTACATGTCACATGTCATATGTCACATGTCACATGTCACATGTCACATGTCACATGTCACATTTCACATGTCACATGTCACATGTCACATGTCACATGTCACATGTCACATGTCACATGTCACATGTCACATGTCACATGTCACATGTCACATGTCACATGTCACATTTCACATGTCACATGTCACATGTCACATGTCACATGTCACATGTCACATGTCACATGTCACATGTCACATGTCACATGTCACATGTCACATGTCACATGTCACATGTCACATGTCACATGTCACATGTCACATGTCATGTGACATGTCACATGTCACATGTCACATGTCACATGTCACATGTCACATGTCACATGTCACATGTCACATGTCACATGTCACATGTCACATGTCACATGTCACATGTCACATGTCACATGTCACATGTCACATGTCACTGTCACATGTCACATGTCGACATGTGACATGTGACATGTGACATGTGACATGTGACATGTGACATGTGACATGTGACATGTGACATGTGACATGTGACATGTGACATGTGAAATGTGACATGTGACATGTGACATGTGACATGTGGACATATGCACATGTGACATGTGAGCATGTGACATGTGACATGTGACATGTGACATGTGACATGTGACATGTGACATGTGACATGTGACATGTGACATGTGACATGTGACATGTGACATGTGACATGTGACATGTGACATGTGACATGTGACATGTGACATGTGACATGTGACATGTGACATGTGACATGTGACATGTGACATGTCACATGTCACATGTCACATGTCACATGTCACATGTCACATGTCACATGTGACATGTCACATGTCACATGTCAACATGTCACATGTCACATGTCACATGTCACATGTCACATGTCATCATGTCACATGTCACATGTCACATGTCACATGTCACATTTCACATGTCACATGTCACATGTCACATGTCACATGTCACATGTCACATGTCACATGTCACATGTCACATGTCACATGTCACATGTCACATGTCACAGTCACATGTCTACATGTCACATGTCACATGTCACATGTCACATGTCACATGTTTGAGCCTACAAAACAAACTATTTGAAAATATATTGAAGAGGTCACTTAATAACTCCAACACATACTTTCAAGGAGGGCACGCCGTATACATCTTCACATTGGAATTCTATATTAACATCAAAACTAAATATGGCCTGAGAAGAGCGTATTCACGTTCGAAACGTCGTTAAACCTATAACATCTCGTTTTATTGACCTTGAGCCTGCAAACAAACTATTTTTAAATAGATTGAAGAGGTCACTTAATAATTCCAACACATACTTTTACGGAGGGCACGCCGTATACATCATACATCTTCACAAAAAAATTCTATAATAACATCAAAACTAAAAATGAGCGTATTCACATTCGAAACGGCGCTAAACCTATAACATCTCGTTTTATTGACCTTGAGACATGTGACATGTGACATGTGACATGTGACATGTGACATGTACATGTGACATGTGACATGTGACATGTGACATGTGACATGTGACATGTGACATGTGACATGTGACATGTGACATGTGACATGTGACATGTGACATGTGACATGTGACATGTGAACTGTGACATGTGACATGTGACATGTGACATGTGACATGTGACATGTGACATGTGACATGTGACATGTGACATGTGACATGTGACATGTGACATGTGACATGTGTGACATGTGACATGTGACATGTGACATGTGACATGTGACATGTGACATGTGACATGTGACATCTGTGACATGTGACATGATGACATGTGACATGTGACATGTGACATGTGACATGTGACATGTGACATGATGACATGTGACATGTGACATGTGACATGTGACATGTGACATGTGACATGTGACATGTGACATGTGACATGTGACATGTGACATGTGACATGTGACATGTGACATGTGACATGTGACATGTGACATGTGACATGTGACATGTGGACATGTGACAGTGGACATGTGACATGTGACATGTGACATGTTGACATGTGACATTGCTGACATGTGACATGTGACATGTGACATGTGGACATGTGACATGTGGACATGTGACATGTGAATGTGACATGTGACATGTGACATGTGACATGTGACATGTGACATGTGACATGTGACATGTGACATGTGACATGTGACATGTGACATGTGGACATGTGACATGTGACATGTGACATGTGACATGTGACATGTGACATGTGACATGTGACATGTGACATGTGACATGTGACATGTGACATGTGACATGTGACATGTGACATGTGACATGTGACATGTGACCATGTGACATGTGACATGTGACATGTGACATGTGACATGTGACATGTGACATGTGACATGTGACATGTGACATGTGACATGTGACATGTGACATGTGACATGTGACATGTGACATGTGACATGTGACATGTGACATGTGACATGACATGTGACATGTGACATGTGACATGTGACATGTGACATGTGACATGTGACATGTGACATGTGACATGTGACATGTGACATGTGACATGTGACTGTGACATGTGACATGTGACATGTGACATGTGACATGTGACATGTGACATGGACATGTGACATGTGACATGTGACATGTGACATGTGACATGTGACATGTGACATGTGACATGTGACATGTGACATGTGACATGTGACATGTGACATGTGACATGTGACATGTGACATGTGACATGTGACATGTGACATGTGACATGTGACATGTGACATGTGACATGTGACATGTGACATGTGACATGTGACAGTGACATGTGACATGTGACATGTGACATGTGACATGTGACATGTGACATGTGACATGTGACATGTGACATGTGACATGTGACATGTGACATGTGACATGTGACATGTGACATGTGACATGTGACATGTGACATGTGACATGTGACATGTGACATGTGACATGTGACACGTGACATGTGACATGTGACATGTGACATGTGACACGTGACACGTGACATGTGACATGTGACACGTGACATGTGACATGTTGACATGTGACATGTGACATGTGACATGTGACATGTGACATGTCACACACATGTCACATGTCACTTGTCACATGTCACATGTCACATGTCACATGTCACATGTGACATGTGACATGTGACATGTGACATGTGACATGAGACATGTGACATGTGACATGTGACATGTGACATGTGACATGTGACATGTGACATCATGACATGTGACATGTGACATGTGACATGTGACATGTGACATGTGACATGTGACATGTGACATGTGACATGTGACATGTGACATGTGACATGTGACATGTGACATGTGACATGTGACATGTGACATGTGACATGTGACATGTGACATGTGACATGTGACATGTGACATGTGACATGTGACATCAGTGACATGTGACATGTGACATGTGACATGTGACATGTGACATGTGACATGTGACATGTGACATGTTACATGTGACATAGTGACATGTGACATGTGACATGTGACATGTGACATGTGACATGTGACATGTGACATGTGACATGTGACATGTGACATGTGACATGTTGACATGTGACATGTGACATGTGACATGTGACATGTGACATGTGACATGTGACATGTGACATGTGACATGTGACATTTGACATGTGACATGTGACATTTGACATGTGACATGTGACATGTGACATGTGACATGTTGACATGTGACATGTGACATGTGACATGTGACATGTGACATGTGACATGTGACATGTGACATGTGATCATGTGACATGTGACATGTGACATGTGACATGTGACACGGACTGTGACATGTGACATGTGACATGTGACATGTGACATGGACATGTGACATGTGACATGTGACATGTGACATGTGACATGTGACATGTGACATGTGACATGTGACATGTGACATGTGACATGTGACATGTGACATGTGACATGTGACATGTGACATGTGACATGTGACATGTGACATGTGACATGTGACATGTGACATGTGAAATGTGACATGTGACATGTGACATGTGACATGTGACATGTGACATGTGACATGTGACATGTGACATGTGACATGTGACATGTGAAATGTGACATGTGACATGTGACATGTGACATGTGACATGTTACATGTGACATGTGACATATGACATGTGACATGTGACATGTGACATGTGACATGTGACATGTGACATGTGACATGTGACATGTGACATGTGACATGTGACATGTGACATGTGACATGTGACATGTGACATGTGACATGTGACATGTGACATGTGACATGTGACATGTGACATGTGACATGTGACATGTGACATGTGACATGTGACATGTGCCATGTGACATGTGACATGTGAAATGTGACATGTGACATGTGACATGTGACATGTGACATGTGACATGTGACATGTGACATGTGACATGTGACATGTGACATGTGACATGTGACATGTGACATGTGACATGTGACATGTGACATGTGACATGTGACATGTGACATGTGACATGTGACATGTGACATGTGACATGTGACATGTGACATGTGACATGTGACATGTGACATGTGACATGTGACATGTGACATGTGACATGTGACATGTGACATGTGACATGTGACATGTTACATGTGACATGTTACATGTGACATGTGACATGTGACATGTGACATGTGACATGTGACATGTGACAGGTGACATGTGACATGTGACATGTGACATGTGACATGTGACATGTGACATGTGACATGTGACATGTGACATGTGACATGTGACATGTGACATGTGACATGTGACATTTGACATGTGACATGTGACATTTGACATGTGACATGTGACATGTGACATGTGACATGTGACATGTGACATGTGACATGTGACATGTGACATGTGACATGTGACATGTGACACGTGACATGTGACATGTGACATGTGACATGTGACATGTGACATGTGACATGTGACATGTGACATGTGACATGTGACTTGTGACATGTGACATGTGACATGTGACATGTGACATGTGACATGTGACATGTGACATGTGAAATGTCACATGTCACATGTCACATGTCACATGTCACATGTCACATGTCACATGTCACATGTCACATGTCACATGTCACATGTCACATGTCACATGTCACATGTCACATGTCACATGTCACATGTGACATGTGACATGTGACATGTGACATGTGACATGTGACATGTGACATGTGACATGTGACATGTGACATGTGACATGTGACATGTGACATGTGACATGTGACATGTGACATGTGACATGTCACATGTCACATGTCACATGTCACATGTCACATGTCACATGTCACATGTCACATGTCACATGTCACATGTCACATGTCACATGTCACATGTCACAGTCATATGTCACATGTCACATGTCACATGTCACATGTCACATGACATGTGACATGTGACATGTGACATGTGACATGTGACATGTGACATGTGACATGTGACATGTGACATGTGACATGTGGACATGTGCACATGTGACATGTGACATGTGACATGTGACATGTGACATGTGACATGTGGACATGTGACATGTGACATGTGACATGTGACATGTGACATGTGACATGTGACATGTGACATGTGGACACGTGACATGTGACATGTGACATGTGACATGTGACATGTGACATGTGACATGTGACATGTGACATGTGACATGTGACATGTGACATGTGACATGTGACATGTCACACACAACATGTCACATGTCACATGTCACATGTCACATGTCACATGTCACATGTCACATGTCACATGTCACATGCACATGTGACATGTGACATGTGACATGTAGACATGTGACATGTGACATGTGACATGTGACATGTGACATGTGACATGTGACAGTGTGTGACATGTGACATGTGACATGTGACATGTGACATGTGACATGTGACATGTGACATGTGACATGTGACATGTGACATGTGACATGTGGACATGTGACATGTGACATGTGACATGTGACATGTGACATGTTACATGTGACATGTTACATGTGACATGTGACATGTGACATGTGACATGTGACATGTGACATGTGACATGTGACATGTGACAATGTGACATGTGACATGTGACAGGTGACATGTGACATGTGACATGTGACATGTGACATGTGACATGTGACATGTGACATGTGACATGTGACATGTGACATGTGACATGTGACATGTGACATGTGACATGTGACATGTGACATTGACATGTGACATGTGACATGTGACATGTGACATGTGACATGTGACATGTGACATGTGACATGTGACATGTGACATGTGGACATAGTGACATGTGACATGTGACATGTGACATGTGACATGTGACATGTGACATGTGACATGTGACATGTGACATGTGACATGTGACATGTGACATGTGACATGTGACATGTGACATGTGACATGTGACATGTGACATGTGACATGTGACATGTGACATGTGACATGTGACATGTGACATGTGACATGTGACATGTGACATGTGACATGTGACATGTGACATGTGACATGTTACATGTGACATGTTACATGTGACATGTGACATGTGACATGTGACATGTGACATGTGACATGTGACAGGTGACATGTGACATGTGACATGTGACATGTGACATGTGACATGTGACATGTGACATGTGACATGTGACATGTGACATGTGACATGTGACATGTGACATGTGACATGTGACATGTGACATTTGACATGTGACATGTGACATTTGACATGTGACATGTGACATGTGACATGTGACATGTGACATGTGACATGTGACATGTGACATGTGACATGTGACATGTGACATGTGACATGTGACATGTGACATGTGACATGTGACATGTGACATGTGACATGTGACACGTGACATGTGACATGTGACATGTGACATGTGACATGTGACATGTGACATGTGACATGTGACATGTGACATGTGACATGTGACATGTGACTTGTGACATGTGACATGTGACATGTGACATGTGACATGTGACATGTGACATGTGACATGTGAAATGTGACATGTGACATGTGACATGTGACATGTGACATGTGACATGTGACATGTGACATGTGACATGTGACATGTGACATATGACATGTGACATGTGACATGTGACATGTCACATGTCACATGTCACATGTCACATGTCACATGTCACATGTCACATGTCACATGTCACATGTCACATGTCACATGTCACATGTCATATGTCACATGTCCATGTCACATGTCACTGTCACATGTCACATGTCACATGTCACATGTCACATGTCACATGTCATGTCACATGTCACATGTCACATGTCACATGTCACATGTCACATGTCACATGTCACATGTCACATGTCACATGTCACATGTCACATGTCACATGTCACATGTCACATGTCACATGTCACATGTCACATGTCACATGTCACATGTCACATGTCACATGTCACATGTCACATGTCACGTGTCATATGTCACATGTCACATGTCACATGTCACATGTCACATGTCACATGTCACATGTCACATGTCACATGTCACATTTCATCATGTCACATGTCACATGTCACATGTCACATGTCACATGTCACATGTCACATGTCACATGTCACGATGTCACATGTCACATGTCACATGTCACATGTCACATGTCACATGTCACATGTCACATGTCACATGTCACATGTCACATGTCACATGTCACATGTCACATGTCTCAAGGTCAATAAAACGAGATGTTATAGGTTTAGCGCCCGTTCGAATGTGAATACGCTCATTTTTAGTTTTGATGTTATTATAGAATTTTTTTGTGAAGATGTATGATGTATACGGCGTGCCCTCCGTAAAAGTATGTGTTGGAATTATTAAGTGACCTCTTCAATCTATTTAAAAATAGTTTTGTTTTGCAGGCTCAAGGTCAATAAAACGAGATGTTATAGGTTTAACGACGTTTCGAACGTGAATACGCTCTTCTCAGGCCATATTTAGTTTTGATGTTAATATAGAATTCCAATGTGAAGATGTATACGGCGTGCCCTCCTTGAAAGTATGTGTTGGAATTATTAAGTGACCTCTTCAATATATTTTCAAATAGTTTGTTTTGTAGGCTCAAGGTAATAAAACGAGATGTTATAGGTTTAGCGACGTTTCGAATGTGAATACGCTCTTTTCAATGCCATATTTAGTTTTGATGTTATTATAGAACTCCATTGTAAAGATGTATACGACGTGCCCTCCGTGAAAGTATGTGTTGAAATTATTAAGTGACCCATTCAATCTATTTAAAAATAGTTTTTTTTGCAGGTTCAAGGTCAATAAAACGAGATGTTATAGGTTTAGCTACGTTTCGAACTTGAATACGCTAGATGGATATATAGATAGATATATAGATAGATAGATAGATATATATAGATAGACAGATAGATAGATATAGATAGACAGATAGATAGATATATAGATATATAGATAGATAGATAAATAGATATAGATATATAGATAGATAGATAGATATATAGATAGATATATAGATAGATAGCAGATAGATAGATAGACAAATAGATAGAAAGATAGATACATAGATATAATTAAAGAATTCCATTGTGAAGATGTATACGGCGTGCCCTCCGTAAAAGTATGTGTTGGAATTATTAAGTGACCTCTTTAATCTATTAAAAAATAGTTTGTTTTGCAGGATCAAGGTCAATAAAACGAGATGTTATAGATTTAGCGAAGTTTCGAACGTGAATATGCTCTTCTTCAGGCCATATTTAGTTCTGATGTTATTATAGTGAAGATGTATACGCGTACAATCCGTGAAAGTATGTGTTGGAATTATCAAGTTACCTCTTAATTCTATATAAAAATAGTTTGTTTTGCAGGCTTAGCGACGTTTCGAGCGTGAACAAAACTAGATGTTATAAGTTTAGCGACGTTTCGAACGTGAATACGCTGTTCTTCAGGCCATATTTTGTTTTGATGTTATTATAGAATTCCATTGTGAAGATGTATCGTGCCCTCCGTTAAAGTATGTGTTGGAATTATTAAGTGACATCTTCAATATATTTAAAAATAGTTTGTTTTGCAGGCTTAAGGTCAATAAAACTAGATTGTATAGGTTTAGCGACGTTTCAAACGTGAATACGCTGTCTTCAGGCCATATTTAGTTTTGATGTTATTATAGAATTCCATTGTGAAGATGTATACGGCGTGCCCTCCGTGAAAATATGTGTTAAAATTATTAAGTGACCTATTCAATCTATTTAAAAATAGTTTGTTTTGCAGGCTCAAGGTCAATAAAACGAGATGTTATAGGTTTAGCGCCGTTTCGAATGTAAATACGCTCTTCTACAGGCCATATTTAGTTTTGATGTTATTATAGAATTTTATTGTGAAGATGTATGATGTATACGGCGTGCCCCTCCGTAAAAGTATGTGTTGGAATTATTAAGTGACCTCTTCAATCTATTTAAAAATAGTTTGTTTTGCAGGCTCAAAAAAAAGAAAAAGAAAATATTTCATTTGAAGCCAAATTGTGAAGATGTAGACGGCGTGCCCTCCGTGAAAGTATGTGTTGGAAATTATTAAGTTACCTCTTAATTCTATTTAAAAATAGTTTGTTTTGCATGCTCAAGGTCAATAAAACGAGATGTTATAGGTTTAACGACGTTTCGAACGTGAAAACGCTGTTCTTCAGGCCATATTTTGTTTTGATGTTACTATAGAATTCCATTGTGAAGATGTATACGTAAAAGTATGTGTTGGAATTATCAAGTTACCTCTTAATTCTATATAAAAATTGTTTTGCAGGCTCAAGGTCAATAAAACTAGATGTTATAGGTTTAGCCACGTTTCGAGCGTGAATACGCTCTTCTTCAGGCCATATTTTGTTTTGATGTTATTATAGAATTCGATTGTGAAGATGTATACGGCGTGCCCTCCGTGAAAGTATGTGTTGGAATTATTAAGTGACCTATTCAATCTATTTAAAAATAGTTTGTTTTGCATGCTCAAGGTCAATAAAACGAGATGTTATAGGTTTAGCGCCGTTTCGAATGTGAATACGCTCATTTTTAGTTTTGATGTTATTATAGAATTTTTTTGTGAAGATGTATGATGTATACGGCGTGCCCTCCGTAAAAGTATGTGTTGGAATTATTAAGTGACCTCTTCAATCTATTTAAAAATAGTTTGTTTTGCAGGCTCAAGGTCAATAAAACGAGATGTTATAGGTTTAACGACGTTTCGAACGTGAATACGCTCTTCTCAGGCCATATTTAGTTTTGATGTTAATATAGAATTCCAATGTGAAGATGTATACGGCGTGCCCTCCTTGAAAGTATGTGTTGGAATTATTAAGTGACCTCTTCAATATATTTTCAAATAGTTTGTTTTGTAGGCTCAAGGTTAATAAAACGAGATCTTATAGGTTTAGCGACGTTTCGAATGTGAATACGCTCTTCTCAATGCCATATTTAGTTTTGATGTTATTATAGAACTCCATTGTAAAGATGTATACGACGTGCCCTCCGTGAAAGTATGTGTTGAAATTATTAAGTGACCCATTCAATCTATTTAAAAATAGTTTTTTTTGCAGGTTCAAGGTCAATAAAACGAGATGTTATAGGTTTAGCTACGTTTCGAACTTGAATACGCTAGATGGATATATAGATAGATATATAGATAGATAGATAGATATATATAGATAGACAGATAGATAGATATAGATAGACAGATAGATAGATATATAGATATATAGATAGATAGATAAATAGATATAGATATATAGATAGATAGATAGATATATAGATAGATATATAGATAGATAGCAGATAGATAGATAGACAAATAGATAGAAAGATAGATACATAGATATAATTAAAGAATTCCATTGTGAAGATGTATACGGCGTGCCCTCCGTAAAAGTATGTGTTGGAATTATTAAGTGACCTCTTTAATCTATTTAAAAAATAGTTTGTTTTGCAGGATCAAGGTCAATAAAACGAAATGTTATAGCGAAGTTTCGAACGTGAATATGCTCTTCTTCAGGCCATATTTAGTTCTGATGTTATTATAGTGAAGATGTATACGGCGTGCAATCCGTGAAAGTATGTGTTGGAATTATCAAGTTACCTCTTAATTCTATATAAAAATAGTTTGTTTTGCAGGCTCAAGGTCAATAAAACTAGATGTTATAGGTTCAGCGACGTTTCGAGCGTGAATACGCTGTTCTTCAGGCCATATTTAGTTCTGATGTTATAATAGTGAAGATGTATACGGCGTGCCCTCCGTGAAAGTATGTGTTGGAATTATTAAGTGACCTATTCAATCTATTTAATAATAGTTTGTTTTGCATGCTCAAGGTCAATAAAACTAGATGTTATAGGTTAAGCGCCGTTTCAAACGTGAATACGCTGTTCTTCAGGCCATATTTAGTTCTGATGTTGTTATAAACGAGATGTTATAGGTTTAGCTCTTCTTCAGGCTATATTTAGTTTTGATGTTATTATAGAATTCCATTGTGAATATGTATACGGCGTGCCCTCCGTAAAAGTATGTGTTGGAATTATTAAGTGACCTCTTCAATCTATTTAAAAATAGTTTGTTTTGCAGGCTCAAGGTCAATAAAACGAGATGTTATAGGTTTAACGACGTTTCGAACGTGAATACGCTCTTCTCAGGCCATATTTAGTTTTGATGTTAATATAGAATTCCAATGTGAAGATGTATACGGCGTGCCCTCCGTGAAAGTATGTGTTGGAATTATTAAGTGACCTATTCAATCTATTTAATAATAGTTTGTTTTGCATGCTCAAGGTCAATAAAACTAGATGTTATAGGTTAAGCGCCGTTTCAAACGTGAATACGCTGTTCTTCAGGCCATATTTAGTTCTGATGTTGTTATAAACGAGATGTTATAGGTTTAGCTCTTCTTCAGGCTATATTTAGTTTTGATGTTATTATAGAATTCCATTGTGAATATGTATACGGCGTGCCCTCCGTGAAAGTATGTGTTGGAATTATTAAGTGACCTCTTCAATCTATTTAAAAATAGTTTGTTTTGCAGGCTCAAGGTCAATAAAACTAGATGTTATAGGTTTAGCGACGTTTCAAACGTGAATACGCTCTTCTTCAGGCCATATTTAGTTCTGATGTTATTATAGTGAAGATGTATACGGCGTGCCCTCCGTGAAAGTATGTGTTGGAATTATCAAGTTACCTCTTAATTCTATATAAAAATAGTTTGTTTTGCAGGCTCAAGGTCAATAAAACTAGATGTTATAGGTTTAGCGACGTTTCGAGCGTGAATACACTGTTCTTCAGGCCATATTTAATTCTGATGTTATTATAGTGAAGATGTATACGGCGTGCCCTCCGTGAAAGTATGTGTTGGAATTATTAAGTGACCTATTCAATCTATTTAATAATAGTTTGTTTTGCATGCTCAAGGTCAATAAAACGAGATGTTATAGGTTAAACGCCGTTTCAAACGTGAATACGCTGTTCTTCAGGCCATATTTAGTTCTGATGTTATCAAAAATTCCATTGTGAAGATATCCACGGCGTGCCCTCCGTGAAAGTATGTGTTGGAATTATTAAGTGACCTCTTCAATCTATTTAAAAATAGTTTGTTTTGCAGGCTGAATGTCAATAAAACGAGATGTTATAGGTTTAGCGACGTTTCGAACTTGAAAACGCTCTTCTTTAGGCCATATTTAGTTTTGCTGTTATTATAGAATTTTATTGTGAAGATGTATGATGTATACGGCGTGCCCTTTGTGAAAGTATGTGTTGAAATTATTAAGTGACCTTTAAATCTATTTAAAAAAGTTTGTTTTGCAGGCTCAAGGTCAATAAAACGAGATGTTATAGGTTTAGCGACGTTTCAAACGTGAATACGATGTTCTTCAGGCCATATTTAGTTCTGATGTTATTATAGAATTCCATTGTGAATATGTAAACGGCGTGCCCTCCGTGAAAGTATGTGTTGGAATTATTAAGTGACCTCTTCATTCTATTTAAAAATAGTTTGTTTTGCAGGCTGAAGGTCAATAAAACGCGATGTTATAGGTTTAGCGACGTTTCGATCGTGAATACGCTCTTCCTTAGGCCATATTTAGTTTTGATGTTATTATAGAATTTTATTGTGAAGATGTATGATATATACAAGATGTATGAATTCACAATAGAATTCCATTGTGAAGATGTATACGGCGTGCCTTCCGTGAAAGTATGTGTTGGAATTATTATCTTCTTGAGGTCATATTTAGATTTGATGTTATTATAGAATTCCATTGTGAAAATGTATACGGCATCCCTCCGTGAAAGTATGTGTTGGAATTATTAACTGACCTCTTCAATCTATTTAAAAATAGTTTGTTTTGCAGGCTCAAGGTCAAAAAAACGAGATGTTATAGGTTTAGCGACGTTTCGAAATTGAATACGCTCTTATTTAGGCCATATTTAGTTTTGCTGTTATTATAGAATTTTATTGTGAAGATGTATGATGTATACGGCGTGCCCTCCGTAAAAGTATGTGCTGAAATTATTAAGTGACCTTTAAATCTTTTTAAAAAAGTTTGTTTTGCAGGCTCAAGGTCAATAAAACGAGATGTTATAGGTTTAGCGACGTTTCAAACGTGAATACGATGTTCTTCAGGCCATATTTAGTTCTGATGTTATTATAGAATTCCATTGTGAATATGTAAACGGCGTGCCCTCCGTGAAAGTATGTGTTGGAATTATTAAGTGACCTCTTCAATCTATTTAAAAATAGTTTGTTTTGCAGGCTGAAGGTCAATAAAACGCGATGTTATAGGTTTAGCGACGTTTCGATCGTGAATACGCTCTTCCTTAGGCCATATTTAGTATTCCATTGTGAAGATGTATACGGCGTGCCCTCCGTGAAAGTATGTGTTAAATAATTTTAACTTAATAATTTAAGTGACCTATTAAATCTATTTAAAAATAGTTTGTTTTGCAGCCTCAAGGTCAATAAAACGAGATGTTATAGGTTTAGCGCCGTTTCGAATGTGAATACGCTCTTTTACAGGCCATATTTAGTTTTGATGTTATTATAGAATTTTATTGTGAAGATGTATGATGTATACGGCGTGCCCTCCGTTAAAGTATGTGTTGGAATTATTAAGTGACCTCTTCAATCTATTTAAAAATAGTTTGTTTTGCAGGCTCAATGTCAATAAAACGAGATGTTATAGGTTTAACGACGGTTCGAACAAAAATACGCTCTTCTTCAGGCCATATTTAGTTTTGATGTTAATATAGAATTCCATTGTGAAGATGTAGACGGCGTGCCCTCCGTGAAAGTATGTGTTGGAATTATTAAGTTACCTCTTAATTCTATTTAAAAATAGTTTGTTTTGCAGGCTGAAGGTCAATAAAACTAGATGTTATCGGTTTAGCGACGTTTCGAACGTGAATACGCTGTTCTTCAGGCCATATTTTGTTTTGATGTTATTATAGAATTCCATTGTGAAGATGTATACGGCGTGCCCTCCGTGAAAGTATGTGTTGGAATTATTAATTTACCTCTTCAATCTATTTAAAATAGTTTGTTTTGCAGGCTCAAGGTCAATAAAACGAGATGTTATAGGTTTAGCGACGTTTCGAATGTGAATACGCTCTTCTTCCTTTGCAGGCTCAAGGTCAATAAAACGAGATGTTATAGGTTTAGCGACGTTTCGAATGTGAATACGCTCTTCTTCAGGCCATATTTAGTTTTGATGTTATTATAGATGTGAAGATGTATACGGCGTGCCCTCCGTGAAAGTATGTGTTGGAATTATTAAGTGACCTATTCAATATATTTGAAAATAGTTTGTTTTGCATGCTCAAGGTCAATAAAACGAGATATTATAGGTTTAACGACGGTTCGAACAAAAATACGCTCTTCTTCAGGCCATATTTAGTTTTGATGTTAATATAGAATTCCATTGTGAATATGTATACGGCTGCCCTCCGTGAAAGTATGTGTTGGAATTATTAAGTTACCTCTTAATTCTATTAAAAAATAGTTTGTTTTGCAGGCTCAAGGTCAATAAAACTATAACAATAGGTTTAGCGACGTTTCGAACGTGAATACGCTGTTCTTCAGGCCATATTTTGTTTTGATGTTATTATAGAATTCCATTGTGAAGATGTATACGGCGTGCCCTCCGTGAAAGTATGTGTTGGAATTAATAAGTGACCTCTTCAATCTATTTAAAAATAGTTTGTTTTGCAGGCTTAAGGTCAATAAAACGAGATGTTATAGGTTTAACGACCTTTCGAACGTGAATACGCTCTTCTCAGGCCATATTTAGTTTTGATGTTAATATAGAATTCCAATGTGAAGATGTATACGGCGTGCCCTCCTTGAAAGTATGTGTTGGAATTATTAAGTGACCTCTTCAATATATTTTCAAATAGTTTGTTTTGTAGGCTCAATGTTAATAAAACGAGATGTTATAGGTTTAGCGACGTTTCGAATGTGAATACGCTCTTCTTTAGGCCATATTTAGTTTTGCTGTTATTATAGAATTTTATTGTGAAGATGTATGATGTATACGGCGTGCCCTCCGTGAAAGTATGTGTTGAAATTATTAAGTGACCTTTAAATCTATTTAAAAAAGTTTGTTTTGCAGGCTCAAGGTCAATAAAACGAGATGTTATAGGTTTAGCGACGTTTCAAACGTGAATACGATGTTCTTCAGGCCATATTTAGTTCTGATGTTATTATAGAATTCCATTGTGAATATGTAAACGGCGTGCCCTCCGTGAAAGTATGTGTTGGAATTATTAAGTGACCTCTTCAATCTATTTAAAAATAGTTTGTTTTGCAGGCTGAAGGTCAATAAAACGCGATGTTATAGGTTTAGCGACGTTTCGATCGTGAATACGCTCTTCCTTAGGCCATATTTAGTATTCCATTGTGAAGATGTATACGGCGTGCCCTCCGTGAAAGTATGTGTTAAATAATTTTAACTTAATAATTTAAGTGACCTATTAAATCTATTTAAAAATAGTTTGTTTTGCAGCCTCAAGGTCAATAAAACGAGATGTTATAGGTTTAGCGCCGTTTCGAATGTAAATACGCTCTTTTACAGGCCATATTTAGTTTTGATGTTATTATAGAATTTTATTGTGAAGATGTATGATGTATACGGCGTGCCCTCCGTTAAAGTATGTGTTGGAATTATTAAGTGACCTCTTCAATCTATTTAAAAATAGTTTGTTTTGCAGGCTCAATGTCAATAAAACGAGATGTTATAGGTTTAACGACGGTTCGAACAAAAATACGCTCTTCTTCAGGCCATATTTAGTTTTGATGTTAATATAGAATTCCATTGTGAAGATGTAGACGGCGTGCCCTCCGTGAAAGTATGTGTTGGAATTATTAAGTTACCTCTTAATTCTATTTAAAAATAGTTTGTTTTGCAGGCTGAAGGTCAATAAAACTAGATGTTATCGGTTTAGCGACGTTTCGAACGTGAATACGCTGTTCTTCAGGCCATATTTTGTTTTGATGTTATTATAGAATTCCATTGTGAAGATGTATACGGCGTGCCCTCCGTGAAAGTATGTGTTGGAATTATTAATTTACCTCTTCAATCTATTTAAAATAGTTTGTTTTGCAGGCTCAAGGTCAATAAAACGAGATGTTATAGGTTTAGCGACGTTTCGAATGTGAATACGCTCTTCTTCCTTTGCAGGCTCAAGGTCAATAAAACGAGATGTTATAGGTTTAGCGACGTTTCGAATGTGAATACGCTCTTCTTCAGGCCATATTTAGTTTTGATGTTATTATAGATGTGAAGATGTATACGGCGTGCCCTCCGTGAAAGTATGTGTTGGAATTATTAAGTGACCTATTCAATATATTTGAAAATAGTTTGTTTTGCATGCTCAAGGTCAATAAAACGAGATATTATAGGTTTAACGACGGTTCGAACAAAAATACGCTCTTCTTCAGGCCATATTTTGTTTTGATGTTATTATAGAATTCCATTGTGAAGATGTATACGGCGTGCCCTCCGTGAAAGTATGTGTTGGAATTAATAAGTGACCTCTTCAATCTATTTAAAAATAGTTTGTTTTGCAGGCTTAAGGTCAATAAAACGAGATGTTATAGGTTTAACGACCTTTCGAACGTGAATACGCTCTTCTCAGGCCATATTTAGTTTTTAGTTCTCTAAACCTATAACATCTCGTTTTATTGACCTTGAGTTTGCAAAACAAACTATTTTTTAATAGATTGAAGAGGTCACTTTATCAAGAATTATTTTTCTAACACATACTTTCACGGACGGCACGCTGTATACATCGTCACAATGAAATTCTATAATAACATCAAAACTAAATATGGCCTGAAGAAGAGCGTATGTACGTTCAAAACGTCGCTAAACCTATTTATTGACCTTGAGCCTCCAAAACAAACTATTTTTAAATAGATTGAAGAGGTCACTTAATAATTCCAACACATACTTTCACGGAGGGCAAGCCGTGTACATCTTCACAATGGAATTCTATAATAACATCAGAACTAAATATGGCCTGAAGAACAGCGTATTCACGTTTGAAACGGCGCTTAACCTATAACAACTCGTTTTATTGACCTTGAGCATGCAAAACAAACTATTATTAAATAGATTGAATAGGTCACTTAATAATTCCAACACATACTTTCACGGAGGGCACGCCGTATACATCTTCACTATAATAACATCAGAACTAAATATGGCCTGAAGAAGAGCGTATTCACGTTTGAAACGTCGCTGAACCTATAACATCTAGTTTTATAGACCTTGAGCTTGCAAAACAAACTATTTTTAAATAGATTGAATAGGTCGCTTGATAATTTTAACACATACTTTCACGGACGGCATGCCGTATACATCTTCACAATGGAATTCTATAACAACATCAAATCTAAATATGGCCTCAAGAAGATAATAATTCCAACACATACTTTCACGGAGGGCACGCCGTATACATCTTCACTATAATAACATCAGAACTAAATATGGCCTGAAGAAGAGCGTATTCACGTTTGAAACGTCGCTAAAGCTATAACATCTAGTTTTATTGACCTTGAGCCTGCAAAACAAACTATTTTTAAATAGATTGAAGAGGTCACTTAATAATTCCAACACATACTTTCACGGAGGGCAAGCCGTGTACATCTTCACAATGGAATTCTATAATAACATCAGAACTAAATATGGCCTGAAGAACAGCGTTTTCACGTTTGAAACGGCGCTTAACCTATAACAACTCGTTTTATTGACCTTGAGCATGCAAAACAAACTATTATTAAATAGATTGAATAGGTCACTTAATAATTCCAACACATACTTTCACGGAGGGCACGCCGTATACATCTTCACTAAAATAACATCAGAACTAAATATGGCCTGAAGAACAGCGTATTCACGCTCGAAACGTCGCTAAACCAATAACATCTAGTTTTATTGACCTTGAGCCTGCAAAACAAACTATTTTTATATAGAATTAAGAGGTAAATTAATAATTCCAACACATACTTTCACGGAGGGCACGCCGTATACATCTTCACTATAATAACATCAGAACTAAATATGGCCTGAAGAAGAGCGTATTCACGTTTGAAACGTCGCTAAACCTATAACATCTAGTTTTATTGACCTTGAGCCTGCAAAACAAACTATTTTTAAATAGATTCAAGAGGTCACTTAATAATTCCAACACATACTTTCACGGAGGGCACGATACATCTTCACAATGGAATTCTATAATAACATCAAAACAAAATATGGCCTGAAGAACAGCGTATTCACGTTCGAAACGTCGCTAAACCTCTAACATCTAGTTTTATTGACCTTGAGCCTGCAAAACAAACTATTTTTATATAGAATTAAGAGGTAACTTAATAATTCCAACACATACTTTCACGGAGGGCACGCCGTATACATCTTCACTATAATAACATCAGAACTAAATGTGGCCTGAAGAAGAGCGTATTCACGTATGAAACGTCACTAAACCTATAACATCTCGTTTTATTGACCTTGAGCCTGCAAAACAAACTATTTTTAAATAGATTGAAGAGGTCACTTAATAATTCCAACACATACTTTCACGGAGGGCACGCCGTATACATATTCACAATGGAATTCTATAATAACATCAAAACTAAATATAGCCTGAAGAAGAGCTAAACCTATAACATCTCGTTTAATTGACCTTGAGCCTGCAAAACAAACTATTTTTAAATAGATTGAAGAGGTCTTTTAATAATTCCAACACATACATTCACGGATGTCATGCCGTTTTTCACAATGGAATTCTATAATAACATCAAATCTAAATATGGCCTCAAGAAGATATTAATTCCAACACATACTTTCACGGAAAGCACGCCGTATACATCTTCACAATGGAATTCTATAAAAACATCAAAACTACATAGGGAGAGCGTATTCACATTCGAAACGGCGCTAAACCTATAACATCTCGTTTTATTGACCTTCAGCCTGCAAAACAAACTATTTTTAAATAGATTGAAGAGGTCACTTAAACATACTTTCACGGAGGACACGCCGTGTACATCTTCACAATGGAATTCTATAATAACATCAGAACTAAATATGGCCTGAATAACAGCGATTCACGTTTGAAACGTCGCTAAACCTATAACATCTCGTTTTATTGACCTTGAGCCTGCAAAACAAACTTTTTTAAACAGATTTAAAGGTCACTTAATAATTTCAACACACACTTTCACGGAGGGCACGCCATATACATCATACATCTTCACAATAAAATTCTATAATAACATCAAAACTAAATATGGCCTAAGGAAGAGCGTATTCACGATCGAATTGTCGCTAAACCTATAACATCTTTTTTAAACAGATTTAAAGGTCACTTAATAATTTCAAAACATACTTTCACGGAGGGCACGCCGTATACATCATACATCTTCACAATAAAATTCTATAATAACAGCAAAACTAAATATGGCCTAAAGAAGAGCGTTTTCAAGTTCGAAACGTCGCTAAACCTATAACATCTCGTTTTATTGACATTCAGCCTGCAAAACAAACTATTTTTAAATAGATTGAAGAGGTCACTTAATAATTCCAACACATACTTTCACGGAGGGTACGCCGTGGATATCGTCACAATGGAATTCTTGATAACATCAGAACTAAATATGGCCTGAAGAACATCGTATTCACGTTTGAAACGTCGCTAAACCTATAACATCTCGTTTTATTGACCTTGAGCCTGCAAAACAAACTTTTTTAAATAGATTTAAAGGTCACTTAAAAATTTCAACACATACTTTCACGGAGGGCCGTATACATCTTCACAATGGAATTCTATATTAACATCAAAACTAAATATGGCCTGAAGAAGAGCGTATTCACGCCGAAATGTACGTTCAAAACGTCGCTAAACCTATTTATTGAGCCTCCAAAACACTCTATTTTTAAATAGATTGAAGAGGTCACTTAATAATTCCAACACATACTTTCACGGAGGGCACGCCGTATACATCTTCACTATAATAACATCAGAACTAAATATGGCCTGAAGAACAGCGTATTCACGCTCGAAACGTAGCTAAACCTATAACATCTAGTTTTATTGACCTTGAGCCTCCAAAACAAACTATTTGTATATAGAATTAAGACGTAACTTGATAATTCCAACACATACTTTCACGGAGGGCACGCCGTATACATTTTCACTATAATAACATCAGAACTAAATATGGCCTGAAGAAGAGCGTATTCACGTTTGAAACGTCGCTAAACCTATAACATCTCGTTTTATTGACCTTGAGCATGCAAAACAAACTATTATTAAATAGATTGAATAGGTCACTTAATAATTCCAACACATACTTTCACGGAGGGCACGCCGTATACATCTTCACTATAATAACATCAGAACTAAATATGGCCTGAAGAACAGCGTATTCACGCTCGAAACGTAGCTAAACCTATAACATCTAGTTTTATTGACCTTGAGCCTCCAAAACAAACTATTTGTATATAGAATTAAGACGTAACTTGATAATTGCAACACATACTTTCACGGAGGGCACGCCGTATACATTTTCACTATAATAACATCAGAACTAAATATGGCCTGAAGAAGAGCGTATTCACGTTTGAAACGTCGCTAAACCTATAACATCTAGTTTTATTGACCTTGAGTATGCAAAACAAACTATTTTTAAATAGATTGAAGAGGTCACTTAATAATTCCAACACATACTTTCACGGAGGGCACGCCGTATACATCTTCACAATGGAATTCTATAATAACATCAAAACTAAATATAGACTGAAGAAGAGCTAAACCTATAACATCTCGTTTTTTTTACCTTGAGCCTGCAAAACAAACTATTTTTAAATAGATTGAAGAGGTCACTTATAATTCCAACACATACTTTCACGGAGGGCATGCCGTATACATCTTCACAATGGAATTCTATAATAACATCAAATCTAAATATGGCCTCAAGAAGATAATAATTCCAACACATACTTTCACGGAAGGCACGCCGTATACATCTTCACAATGGAATTCTATTGTGAATTCATACATCTTGTATACATCATACATCTTCACAATAAAATTCTATAATAACATCAAAACTAAATATGGCCTAAGGAAGAGCGTATTCACGATCGAAACGTCGCTAAACCTATAACATCTTTTTTAAACAGATTTAAAGGTCACTTAATAATTTCAAAACATACTTTCACGGAGGGCACGCCGTATACATCATACATCTTCACAATAAAATTCTATAATAACAGCAAAACTAAATATGGCCTAAATAAGAGCGTATTCAAGTTCAAAACGTCGCTAAACCTATAACATCTCGTTTTTTGACCTTGAGCCTGCAAAACAAACTATTTTTAAATAGATTGAAGAGGTCACTTAATAATTCCAACACATACTTTCACGGAGGGCATGCCGTATACATCTTCACAATGGAATTCTATAATAACATCAAATCTAAATATGGCCTCAAGAAGATAATAATTCCAACACATACTTTCACGGAAGGCACGCCGTATACATCTTCACAATGGAATTCTATTGTGAATTCATACATCTTGTATACATCATACATCTTCACAATAAAATTCTATAATAACATCAAAACTAAAACTAAAACTAAACTAAATATGGGCTAAGGAAGAGCGTATTAAGGAAGAGCGTATTCACGATCGCTAAACCTATAACATCTTGTTTTATTGACCTTCAGCCTGCAAAACAAACTATTTTTAAATAGATTGAAGAGGTCACTTAATAATTCCAACACATACTTTCACGGAGGGCACGCCGTGACATCTTCACAATGGAATTCTATAATAACATCAGAACTAAATATGGCCTGAAGAACATCGTATTCACGTTTGAAACGTCGCTAAACCTATAACATCTCGTTTTATTGACCTTGAGCCTGAAAAACAAACTTTTTTAAATAGATTTAAAGGTCACTTAATAATTTCAACACATACTTTCACGGAGGGCACGCCGTATACATCATACATCTTCACAATAAAATTCTATAATAACAGCAAAACTAAATATGGCCTAAAGAAGAGCGTTTTCAAGTTCGAAACGTCGCTAAACCTATAACATCTCGTTGTATTGACATTCAGCCTGCAAAACAAACTATTTTTAAATAGATTGAAGAGGTCACTTAATAATTCCAACACATACTTTCACGGAGGGTACGCCGTGGATATCGTCACAATGGAATAACATAATAAATATTATTGATAACATCAGAACTAAATATGGCCTGAAGAACATCGTATTCACCGTTTCAAACGTGAACCTATAACATCTCGTTTTATTGACCTTGAGCCTGCAAAACAAACTTTTTTAAATAGATTTAAAGGTCACTTAAAAATTTCAACACATACTTTCACGGAGGGCCGTATACATCTTCACAATGGAATTCTATATTAACATCAAAACTAAATATGGCCTGAAGAAGAGCGTATTCACGTCGAAACGTCTCTAAACCTATAACATTTCGTTTTATTGACCTTGAGTTGCAAAACAAACTATTTTTAAATAGATTGAAAGGTCACTTTATTAAGAATTATTTTTCTAATACATACTTTCACGGACGGCACGCTGTATACATCTTCACTATGAAATTCTATAATAACATCAAAACTAAATATGGCCTGAAGAAGAGCGTATGTACAAACTATAGAATTAAGACGTAACTTGATAATTCCAACACATACTTTCACGGAGGGCACGCCGTATACATTTTCACTATAATAACATCAGAACTAAATATGGCCTGAAGAACATCGTATTCACGTTTGAAACGTCGCTAAACCTATAACATCTCGTTTTATTGACCTTGAGCCTGCAAAACAAACTTTTTTAAATAGATTTAAAGGTCACTTAAAAATTTCAACACATACTTTCACGGAGGGCCGTATACATCTTCACAATGGAATTCTATATTAACATCAAAACTAAATATGGCCTGAAGAAGAGCGTATTCACGCCGAAATGTACGTTCAAAACGTCGCTAAACCTATTTATTGAGCCTCCAAAACACTCTATTTTTAAATAGATTGAAGAGGTCACTTAATAATTCCAACACATACTTTCACGGAGGGCACGCCGTATACATCTTCACTATAATAACATCAGAACTAAATATGGCCTGAAGAACAGCGTATTCACGCTCGAAACGTAGCTAAACCTATAACATCTAGTTTTATTGACCTTGAGCCTCCAAAACAAACTATTTGTATATAGAATTAAGACGTAACTTGATAATTCCAACACATACTTTCACGGAGGGCACGCCGTATACATTTTCACTATAATAACATCAGAACTAAATATGGCCTGAAGAAGAGCGTATTCACGTTTGAAACGTCGCTAAACCTATAACATCTCGTTTTATTGACCTTGAGCATGCAAAACAAACTATTATTAAATAGATTGAATAGGTCACTTAATAATTCCAACACATACTTTCACGGAGGGCACGCCGTATACATCTTCACTATAATAACATCAGAACTAAATATGGCCTGAAGAACAGCGTATTCACGCTCGAAACGTAGCTAAACCTATAACATCTAGTTTTATTGACCTTGAGCCTCCAAAACAAACTATTTGTATATAGAATTAAGACGTAACTTGATAATTCCAACACATACTTTTACGGAGGGCACGCCGTATACATTTTCACTATAATAACATCAGAACTAAATATGGCCTGAAGAAGAGCGTATTCACGTTTGAAACGTCGCTAAACCTATAACATCTAGTTTTATTGACCTTGAGTATGCAAAACAAACTATTTTTAAATAGATTGAAGAGGTCACTTAATAATTCCAACACATACTTTCACGGAGGGCACGCCGTATACATATTCACAATGGAATTCTATAATAACATCAAAACTAAATATAGACTGAAGAAGAGCTAAACCTATAACATCTCGTTTTTTTGACCTTGAGCCTGCAAAACAAACTATTTTTAAATAGATTGAAGAGGTCACTTATAATTCCAACACATACTTTCACGGAGGGCATGCCGTATACATCTTCACAATGGAATTCTATAATAACATCAAATCTAAATATGGCCTCAAGAAGATAATAATTCCAACACATACTTTCACGGAAGGCACGCCGTATACATCTTCACAATGGAATTCTATTGTGAATTCATACATCTTGTATACATCATACATCTTCACAATAAAATTCTATAATAACATCAAAACTAAATATGGCCTAAGGAAGAGCGTATTCACGATCGAAACGTCGCTAAACCTATAACATCTTTTTTAAACAGATTTAAAGGTCACTTAATAATTTCAAAACATACTTTCACGGAGGGCACGCCGTATACATCATACATCTTCACAATAAAATTCTATAATAACAGCAAAACTAAATATGGCCTAAATAAGAGCGTATTCAAGTTCGAAACGTCGCTAAACCTATAACCTATAAATATGGCCTCAAGAAGATAATAATTCCAACACATACTTTCACGGAAGGCACGCGGTATACATCTTCACAATGGAATTCTATTGTGAATTCATACATCTTGTATACATCATACATCTTCACAATAAAATTCTATAATAACATCAAAACTAAATATGGCCTAAGGAAGAGCGTATTCACGATCGAAACGTCGCTAAACCTATAACATCTTTTTTAAACAGATTTAAAGGTCACTTAATAATTTCAAAACATACTTTCACGGAGGGCACGCCGTATACATCATACATCTTCACAATAAAATTCTATAATAACAGCAAAACTAAATATGGCCTAAATAAGAGCGTATTCAAGTTCGAAACGTCGCTAAATCTATAACATCTCGTTTTTTTGACCTTGAGCCCGCAAAACAAACTATTTTTAAATAGATTGAAGAGGTCACTTAACAATTCCAACACATACTTTCACGGAGGGCATGCCGTATACATCTTCACAATGGAATTCTATAATAACATCAAATCTAAATATGGCCTCAAGAAGATAATAATTCCAACACATACTTTCACGGAAGGCACGCCGTATACATCTTCACAATGGAATTCTATTGTGAATTCATACATCTTGTATACATCATACATCTTCACAATAAAATTCTATAATAACATCAAAACTAAAACTAAAACTAAACTAAATATGGCCTAAGGAAGAGCGTATTAAGGAAGAGCGTATTCACGATCGCTAAACCTATAACATCTTGTTTTATTGACCTTCAGCCTGCAAAACAAACTATTTTTAAATAGATTGAAGAGGTCACTTAATAATTCCAACACATACTTTCACGGAGGGC
This sequence comes from Baccha elongata, assembly GCA_951217065.1. Lineage (NCBI taxonomy): Eukaryota > Metazoa > Arthropoda > Insecta > Diptera > Syrphidae > Baccha > Baccha elongata. The sequence goes on from CATNUY010000037.1 coordinate 33,070, forward strand.
ACGCCGTGTACATCTTCACAATGGAATTCTATAATAACATCAGAACTAAATATGGCCTGAAGAACATCGTATTCACGTTTGAAACGTCGCTAAACCTATAACATCTCGTTTTATTGACCTTGAGCCTGAAAAACAAACTTTTTTAAATAGATTTAAAGGTCACTTAATAATTTCAACACATACTTTCACGGAGGGCACGCCGTATACATCATACATCTTCACAATAAAATTCTATAATAACAGCAAAACTAAATATGGCCTAAAGAAGAGCGTTTTCAAGTTCAAAACGTCGCTAAACCTATAACATCTCGTTGTATTGACATTCAGCCTGCAAAACAAACTATTTTTAAAAAAATTGAAGAGGTCACTTAATAATTCCAACACATACTTTCACGGAGGGTACGCCGTGGATATCGTCACAATGGAATAACATATTAAATATTATTGATAACATCAGAACTAAATATGGCCTGAAGAACATCGTATTCACGTTTGAAACGTCGCTAAACCTATAACATCTCGTTTTATTGACCTTGAGCCTGCAAAACAAACTTTTTTAAATAGATTTAAAGGTCACTTAAAAATTTCAACACATACTTTCACGGAGGGCCGTATACATCTTCACAATGGAATTCTATATTAACATCAAAACTAAATATGGCCTGAAGAAGAGCGTATTCACGCCAAAATGTACGTTCAAAACGTCGCTAAACCTATTTATTGAGCCTCCAAAACACTCTATTTTTAAATAGATTGAAGAGGTCACTTAATAATTCCAACACATACTTTCACGGAGGGCACGCCGTATACATCTTCACTATAATAACATCAGAACTAAATATGGCCTGAAGAACAGCGTATTCACGCTCGAAACGTAGCTAAACCTATAACATCTAGTTTTATTGACCTTGAGCCTCCAAAACAAACTATTTGTATATAGAATTAAGACGTAACTTGATAATTCCAACACATACTTTCACGGAGGGCACGCCGTATACATTTTCACTATAATAACATCAGAACTAAATATGGCCTGAAGAAGAGCGTATTCACGTTTGAAACGTCGCTAAACCTATAACATCTCGTTTTATTGACCTTGAGCATGCAAAACAAACTATTATTAAATAGATTTAAGACGTAACTTGATAATTAAGACGTAACTTTATAATTCCAACACATACTTTCACGGAGGGCACGCCGTATACATTTTCACTATAATAACATCAGAACTAAATATGGCCTGAAGAAGAGCGTATTCACGTTTGAAACGTCGCTAAACCTATAACATCTCGTTTTATTGACCTTGAGCATGCAAAACAAACTATTATTAAATAGATTGAATAGGTCACTTAATAATTCCAACACATACTTTCACGGAGGGCACGCCGTATACATCTTCACTATAATAACATCAAAACTAAATATGGCCTAAAGAACAGCGTATTCACGCTCGAAACGTAGCTAAACCTATAACATCTAGTTTCATTGACCTTGAGCCTCCAAAACAAACTATTTGTATATAGAATTAAGACGTAACTTGATAATTCCAACACATACTTTCACGGAGGGCACGCCGTATACATTTTCACTATAATAACATCAGAACTAAATATGGCCTGAAGAAGAGCGTATTCACGTTTGAAACGTCGCTAAACCTATAACATCTAGTTTTATTGACCTTGAGTATGCAAAACAAACTATTTTTAAATAGATTGAAGAGGTCACTTAATAATTCCAACACATACTTTCACGGAGGGCACGCCGTATACATATTCACAATGGAATTCTATAATAACATCAAAACTAAATATAGACTGAAGAAGAGCTAAACCTATAACATCTCGTTTTTTTGACCTTGAGCCTGCAAAACAAACTATTTTTAAATAGATTGAAGAGGTCACTTATAATTCCAACACATACTTTCACGGAGGGCATGCCGTATACATCTTCACAATGGAATTCTATAATAACATCAAATCTAAATATGGCCTCAAGAAGATAATAATTCCAACACATACTTTCACGGAAGGCACGCCGTATACATCTTCACAATGGAATTCTATTGTGAATTCATACATCTTGTATACATCATACATCTTCACAATAAAATTCTATAATAACATCAAAACTAAATATGGCCTAAGGAAGAGCGTATTCACGATCGAAACGTCGCTAAACCTATAACATCTTTTTTAAACAGATTTAAAGGTCACTTAATAATTTCAAAACATACTTTCACGGAGGGCACGCCGTATACATCATACATCTTCACAATAAAATTCTATAATAACAGCAAAACTAAATATGGCCTAAATAAGAGCGTATTCAAGTTCGAAACGTCGCTAAACCTATAACATCTCGTTTTTTTGACCTTGAGCCTGCAAAACAAACTATTTTTAAATAGATTGAAGAGGTCACTTAATAATTCCAACACATACTTTCACGGAGGGCATGCCGTATACATCTTCACAATGGAATTCTATAATAACATCAAATCTAAATATGGCCTCAAGAAGATAATAATTCCAACACATACTTTCACGGAAGGCACGCCGTATACATCTTCACAATGGAATTCTATTGTGAATTCATACATCTTGTATACATCATACATCTTCACAATAAAATTCTATAATAACATCAAAACTAAAACTAAAACTAAACTAAATATGGCCTAAGGAAGAGCGTATTAAGGAAGAGCGTATTCACGATCGCTAAACCTATAACATCTTGTTTTATTGACCTTCAGCCTGCAAAACAAACTATTTTTAAATAGATTGAAGAGGTCACTTAATAATTCCAACACATACTTTCACGGAGGGCACGCCGTGTACATCTTCACAATGGAATTCTATAATAACATCAGAACTAAATATGGCCTGAAGAACATCGTATTCACGTTTGAAACGTCGCTAAACCTATAACATCTCGTTTTATTGACCTTGAGCCTGAAAAACAAACTTTTTTAAATAGATTTAAAGGTCACTTAATAATTTCAACACATACTTTCACGGAGGGCACGCCGTATACATCATACATCTTCACAATAAAATTCTATAATAACAGCAAAACTAAATATGGCCTAAAGAAGAGCGTTTTCAAGTTCGAAACGTCGCTAAACCTATAACATCTCGTTGTATTGACATTCAGCCTGCAAAACAAACTATTTTTAAATAGATTGAAGAGGTCACTTAATAATTCCAACACATACTTTCACGGAGGGTACGCCGTGGATATCGTCACAATGGAATAACATATTAAATATTATTGATAACATCAGAACTAAATATGGCCTGAAGAACATCGTATTCACGTTTGAAACGTCGCTAAACCTATAACATCTCGTTTTATTGACCTTGAGCCTGCAAAACAAACTTTTTTAAATAGATTTAAAGGTCACTTAAAAATTTCAACACATACTTTCACGGAGGGCCGTATACATCTTCACAATGGAATTCTATATTAACATCAAAACTAAATATGGCCTGAAGAAGAGCGTATTCACGTCGAAACGTCTCTAAACCTATAACATCTCGTTTTATTGACCTTGAGTTGCAAAACAAACTATTTTTAAATAGATTGAAGAGGTCACTTTATTAAGAATTATTTTTCTAATACATACTTTCACGGACGGCACGCTGTATACATCTTCACAATGAAATTCTATAATAACATCAAAACTAAATATGACCTGAAGAAGAGCGTATGTACAAACTATAGAATTAAGACGTAACTTGATAATTCCAACACATACTTTCACGGAGGACTATAGAATTAAGACGTAACTTGATAATTCCAACACATACTTTCACGGAGGGCACGCCGTATACATTTTCACTATAATAACATCAGAACTAAATATGGCCTGAAGAAGAGCGTTTTCACGTTTGAAACGTCGCTAAACCTATAACATCTAGTTTTATTGACCTTGAGTATGCAAAACAAACTATTTTTAAATAGATTGAAGAGGTCACTTATAATTCCAACACATACTTTCACGGAGGGCATGCCGTATACATCTTCACAATGGAATTCTATAATAACATCAAATCTAAATATGGCCTCAAGAAGATAATAATTCCAACACATACTTTCACGGAAGGCACGCCGTATACATCTTCACAATGGAATTCTATTGTGAATTCATACATCTTGTATACATCATACATCTTCACAATAAAATTCTATAATAACATCAAAACTAAATATGGCCTAAGGAAGAGCGTATTCACGATCGAAACGTCGCTAAACCTATAACATCTTTTTTAAACAGATTTAAAGGTCACTTAATAATTTCAACACATACTTTCACGGAGGGCACGCCGTATACATCATACATCTTCACAATAAAATTCTATAATAACAGCAAAACTAAATATGGCCTAAATAAGAGCGTATTCAAGTTCGAAACGTCGCTAAACCTATAACATCTCGTTTTTTTGACCTTGAGCCTGCAAAACAAACTATTTTTAAATAGATTGAAGAGGTCACTTAATAATTCCAACACATACTTTCACGGAGGGCATGCCGTATACATCTTCACAATGGAATTCTATAATAACATCAAATCTAAATATGGCCTCAAGAAGATAATAATTCCAACACATACTTTCACGGAAGGCACGCCGTATACATCTTCACAATGGAATTCTATTGTGAATTCATACATCTTGTATACATCATACATCTTCACAATAAAATTCTATAATAACATCAAAACTAAAACTAAAACTAAACTAAATATGGCCTAAGGAAGAGCGTATTAGGGAAGAGCGTATTCACGATCGCTAAACCTATAATATCTTGTTTTATTGACCTTCAGCCTGCAAAACAAACTATTTTTAAATAGATTGAAGAGGTCACTTAATAATTCCAACACATACTTTCACGGAGGGCACGCCGTGTACATCTTCACAATGGAATTCTATAATAACATCAGAACTAAATATGGCCTGAAGAACATCGTATTCACGTTTGAAACGTCGCTAAACCTATAACATCTCGTTTTATTGACCTTGAGCCTGAAAAACAAACTTTTTTAAATAGATTTAAATGTCACTTAATAATTTCAACACATACTTTCACGGAGGGCACGCCGTATACATCATACATCTTCACAATAAAATTCTATATTAACAGCAAAACTAAATATGGCCTAAAGAAGAGCGTTTTCAAGTTCGAAACGTCGCTAAACCTATAACATCTCGTTGTATTGACATTCAGCCTGCAAAACAAACTATTTTTAAATAGATTGAATAGGTCACTTAATAATTCCAACACATACTTTCACGGAGGGTACGCCGTGGATATCGTCACAATGGAATAACATATTAAATAATATTGATAACATCAGAACTAAATATGGCCTGAAGAACATCGTATTCACGTTTGAAACGTCGCTAAACCTATAACATCTCGTTTTATTGACCTTGAGCCTGAAAAACAAACTTTTTTAAATAGATTTAAAGGTCACTTAATAATTTCAACACATACTTTCACGGAGGGCACGCCGTATACATCATACATCTTCACAATAAAATTCTATAATAACAGCAAAACTAAATATGGCCTAAAGAAGAGCGTTTTCAAGTTCGAAACGTCGCTAAACCTATAACATCTCGTTGTATTGACATTCAGCCTGCAAAACAAACTATTTTTAAATAGATTGAAGAGGTCACTTAATAATTCCAACACATACTTTCACGGAGGGTACGCCGTGGATATCGTCACAATGGAATAACATATTAAATATTATTGATAACATCAGAACTAAATATGGCCTGAAGAACATCGTATTCACGTTTGAAACGTCGCTAAACCTATAACATCTCGTTTTATTGACCTTGAGCCTGCAAAACAAACTTTTTTAAATAGATTTAAAGGTCACTTAAAAATTTCAACACATACTTTCACGGAGGGCCGTATACATCTTCACAATGGAATTCTATATTAACATCAAAACTAAATATGGCCTGAAGAAGAGCGTATTCACGTCGAAACGTCTCTAAACCTATAACATCTCGTTTTATTGACCTTGAGTTGCAAAACAAACTATTTTTAAATAGATTGAAGAGGTCACTTTATTAAGAATTATTTTTCTAATACATACTTTCACGGACGGCACGCTGTATACATCTTCACAATGAAATTCTATAATAACATCAAAACTAAATATGACCTGAAGAAGAGCGTATGTACAAACTATAGAATTAAGACGTAACTTGATAATTCCAACACATACTTTCACGGAGGACTATAGAATTAAGACGTAACTTGATAATTCCAACACATACTTTCACGGAGGGCACGCCGTATACATTTTCACTATAATAACATCAGAACTAAATATGGCCTGAAGAAGAGCGTTTTCACGTTTGAAACGTCGCTAAACCTATAACATCTAGTTTTATTGACCTTGAGTATGCAAAACAAACTATTTTTAAATAGATTGAAGAGGTCACTTATAATTCCAACACATACTTTCACGGAGGGCATGCCGTATACATCTTCACAATGGAATTCTATAATAACATCAAATCTAAATATGGCCTCAAGAAGATAATAATTCCAACACATACTTTCACGGAAGGCACGCCGTATACATCTTCACAATGGAATTCTATTGTGAATTCATACATCTTGTATACATCATACATCTTCACAATAAAATTCTATAATAACATCAAAACTAAATATGGCCTAAGGAAGAGCGTATTCACGATCGAAACGTCGCTAAACCTATAACATCTTTTTTAAACAGATTTAAAGGTCACTTAATAATTTCAACACATACTTTCACGGAGGGCACGCCGTATACATCATACATCTTCACAATAAAATTCTATAATAACAGCAAAACTAAATATGGCCTAAATAAGAGCGTATTCAAGTTCGAAACGTCGCTAAACCTATAACATCTCGTTTTTTTGACCTTGAGCCTGCAAAACAAACTATTTTTAAATAGATTGAAGAGGTCACTTAATAATTCCAACACATACTTTCACGGAGGGCATGCCGTATACATCTTCACAATGGAATTCTATAATAACATCAAATCTAAATATGGCCTCAAGAAGATAATAATTCCAACACATACTTTCACGGAAGGCACGCCGTATACATCTTCACAATGGAATTCTATTGTGAATTCATACATCTTGTATACATCATACATCTTCACAATAAAATTCTATAATAACATCAAAACTAAAACTAAAACTAAACTAAATATGGCCTAAGGAAGAGCGTATTAGGGAAGAGCGTATTCACGATCGCTAAACCTATAATATCTTGTTTTATTGACCTTCAGCCTGCAAAACAAACTATTTTTAAATAGATTGAAGAGGTCACTTAATAATTCCAACACATACTTTCACGGAGGGCACGCCGTGTACATCTTCACAATGGAATTCTATAATAACATCAGAACTAAATATGGCCTGAAGAACATCGTATTCACGTTTGAAACGTCGCTAAACCTATAACATCTCGTTTTATTGACCTTGAGCCTGAAAAACAAACTTTTTTAAATAGATTTAAATGTCACTTAATAATTTCAACACATACTTTCACGGAGGGCACGCCGTATACATCATACATCTTCACAATAAAATTCTATATTAACAGCAAAACTAAATATGGCCTAAAGAAGAGCGTTTTCAAGTTCGAAACGTCGCTAAACCTATAACATCTCGTTGTATTGACATTCAGCCTGCAAAACAAACTATTTTTAAATAGATTGAATAGGTCACTTAATAATTCCAACACATACTTTCACGGAGGGTACGCCGTGGATATCGTCACAATGGAATAACATATTAAATAATATTGATAACATCAGAACTAAATATGGCCTGAAGAACATCGTATTCACGTTTGAAACGTCGCTAAACCTATAACATCTCGTTTTATTGATTTTGAGCCTGCAAAACAAACTTTTTTAAATAGATTTAAAGGTCACTTAAAAATTTCAACACATACTTTCACGGAGGGCCGTATACATCTTCACAATGGAATTCTAACATCAAAACTAAATATGGCCTGAAGAAGAGCGTATTCACGTCGAAACGTCTCTAAACCTATAACATCTCGTTTTATTGACCTTGAGTTGCAAAACAAACTATTTTTAAATAGATTGAAGAGGTCACTTTATTAAGAATTATTTTTCTAATACATACTTTCACGGACGGCACGCTGTATACATCTTCACAATGAAATTCTATAATAACATCAAAACTAAATATGGCCTGAAGAAGAGCGTATGTACAAACTATAGAATTAAGACGTAACTTGATAATTCCAACACATACTTTCACGGAGGGCACGCCGTATACATTTTCACTATAATAACATCAGAACTAAATATGGCCTGAAGAAGAGCGTTTTCACGTTTGAAACGTCGCTAAACCTATAACATCTCGTTTTATTGACATTCAGCCTGCAAAACAAACTATTTTTAAATAGATTGAAGAGGTCACTTAATAATTCCAACACATACTTTCACGGAGGGCATGCCGTATACATCTTCACAATGGAATTCTATAATAACATCAGAACTAAATATGGCCTGAAGAACATCGTATTCACGTTTGAAACGTCGCTAAACCTATAACATCTCGATTTATTGACAAAAATAAATAAATTTAAAGGTCACTTAATAATTTCAACACATACTTTCACGGAGGGCACGCCGTATACATCATACATCTTCACAATAAAATTCTATAATAACAGCAAAACTAAATATGGCCTAAAGAAGAGCGTTTTCAAGTTTGAAACGTCGCTAAACCTATAACATCTCGTTTTATTGACATTCAGCCTGCAAAACAAACTATTTTTAAATAGATTGAAGAGGTCACTTAATAATTCCAACACATACTTTCACGGAGGGTACGCCGTGGATATCGTCACAATGGAATTCTTGATAACATCAGAACTAAATATGGCCTGAAGAACATCGTATTCACGTTTGAAACGTCGCTAAACCTATAACATCTCGTTTTATTGACCTTGAGCATGCAAAACAAACTTTTTTAAATAGATTTAAAGGTCATTTAAAAATTTCAACACATACTTTCACGGAGGGCCGTATACATCTTCACAATGGAATTCTATATTAACATCAAAACTAAATATGGCCTGAAGAAGAGCGTATTCACGTCGAAACGTCTCTTAACCTATAACATCTCGTTTTTTTGACCTTGAGTTTGCAAAACAAACTATTTTTAAATACATCGTATACATCGTATACATCTTCACTATAATACATCTTCACTATAATAACATCAGAACTAAATATGGCCTGAAGAAGAGCGTATTCACGTTTGAAACGTCGCTAAACCTATAACATCTAGTTTTATTGACCTTGAGCCTGCAAAACAAACTATTTTTAAATAGATTGAAGAGGTCACTTAATAATTCCAACACATACTTTCACGGAGGGCACGCCGTATACATATTCACAATGGAATTCTATAATAACATCAAAACTAAATATAGCCTGAAGAAGAGCTAAACCTATAACATCTCGTTTAATTGACCTTGAGCCTGCAAAACAAACTATTTTTAAATAGATTGAAGAGGTCACTTAATAATTCCAACACATACTTTCACGGAAGGCATGCCGTATACATCTTCACAATGGAATTCTATAATAACATCAAATCTAAATATGGCCTCAAGAAGATAATAATTCCAACACATACTTTCAGGCACGTCGTATACATCTTCACAATGGAATTCTATTGTGAATTCATACATCTTGTATACATCATACATCTTCACAATAAAATTCTATAATAACATTAAAACTAAAACTAAAACTAAACTAAATATGGCCTAAGGAAGAGCGTATTAAGGAAGAGCGTATTCACGATCGCTAAACCTATAACATCTTGTTTTATTGACCTTCAGCCTGCAAAACAAATTATTTTTAAATAGATTGAAGAGGTCACTTAATAATTCCAACACATACTTTCACGGAGGGCACGCCGTGTACATCTTCACAATGGAATTCTATAATAACATCAGAACTAAATATGGCCTGAAGAACATCGTATTCACGTTTGAAACGTCGCTAAACCTATAACATCTCGTTTTATTGACCTTGAGCCTGCAAAACAAACTTTTTTAAATAGATTTAAAGGTCACTTAAAAATTTCAACACATACTTTCACGGAGGGCCGTATACATCTTCACAATGGAATTCTATATTAACATCAAAACTAAATATGGCCTGAAGAAGAGCGTATTCACGTCGAAACGTCTCTAAACCTATAACATCTCGTTTTATTGACCTTGAGTTGCAAAACAAACTATTTTTAAATAGATTGAAGAGGTCACTTTATTAAGAATTATTTTTCTAATACATACTTTCACGGACGGCACGCTGTATACATCTTCACAATGAAATTCTATAATAACATCAAAACTAAATATGGCCTGAAGAAGAGCGTATGTACAAACTATAGAATTAAGACGTAACTTGATAATTCCAACACATACTTTCACGGAGGGCACGCCGTATACATTTTCACTATAATAACATCAGAACTAAATATGGCCTGAAGAAGAGCGTTTTCACGTTTGAAACGTCGCTAAAAATATAACATCTAGTTTTATTGACCTTGAGTATGCAAAACAAACTATTTTTAAATAGATTTAAAGGTCACTTAAAAATTTCAACACATACTTTCACGGAGGGCCGTATACAATGGAATTCTTGATAACATCAGAACTAAATATGGCCTGAAGAACATCGTATTCACGTTTGAAACGTCGCTAAACCTATAACATCTCGTTTTATTGACCTTGAGCCTGCAAAACAAACTTTTTTAAATAGATTTAAAGGTCACTTAAAAATTTCAACACATACTTTCACGGAGGGCCGTATACATCTTCACAATGGAATTCTATATTAACATCAAAACTAAATATGGCCTGAAGAAGAGCGTATTCACGCCGAAATGTACGTTCAAAACGTCGCTAAACCTATTTATTGAGCCTCCAAAACACTCTATTTTTAAATAGATTGAAGAGGTCACTTAATAATTCCAACACATACTTTCACGGAGGGCACGCCGTATACATCTTCACTATAATAACATCAGAACTAAATATGGCCTGAAGAACAGCGTATTCAAGCTCGAAACGTAGCTAAACCTATAACATCTAGTTTTATTGACCTTGAGCCTCCAAAACAAACTATTTGTATATAGAATTAAGACGTAACTTGATAATTCCAACACATACTTTCACGGAGGGCACGCCGTATACATTTTCACTATAATAACATCAGAACTAAATATGGCCTGAAGAAGAGCGTATTCACGTTTGAAACGTCGCTAAACCTATAACATCTCGTTTTATTGACCTTGAGCATGCAAAACAAACTATTATTAAATAGATTGAATAGGTCACTTAATAATTCCAACACATACTTTCACGGAGGGCACGCCGTATACATCTTCACTATAATAACATCAGAACTAAATATGGCCTGAAGAACAGCGTATTCACGCTCGAAACGTAGCTAAACCTATAACATCTAGTTTTATTGACCTTGAGCCTCCAAAACAAACTATTTGTATATAGAATTAAGACGTAACTTGATAATTCCAACACATACTTTCACGGAGGGCACGCCGTATACATTTTCACTATAATAACATCAGAACTAAATATGGCCTGAAGAAGAGCGTATTCACGTTTGAAACGTCGCTTAACCTATAACATCTAGTTTTATTGACCTTGAGTATGCAAAACAAACTATTTTTAAATAGATTGAAGAGGTCACTTAATAATTCCAACACATACTTTCACGGAGGGCACGCCGTATACATATTCACAATGGAATTCTATAATAACATCAAAACTAAATATAGACTGAAGAAGAGCTAAACCTATAACATCTCGTTTTTTTGACCTTGAGCCTGCAAAACAAACTATTTTTAAATAGATTGAAGAGGTCACTTATAATTCCAACACATACTTTCACGGAGGGCATGCCGTATACATCTTCACAATGGAATTCTATAATAACATCAAATCTAAATATGGCCTCAAGAAGATAATAATTCCAACATATACTTTCACGGAAGGCACGCCGTATACATCTTCACAATGGAATTCTATTGTGAATTCATACATTTTGTATACATCATACATCTTCACAATAAAATTCTATAATAACATCAAAACTAAATATGGCCTAAGGAAGAGCGTATTCACGATCGAAACGTCGCTAAACCTATAACATCTTTTTTAAACAGATTTAAAGGTCACTTAATAATTTCAAAACATACTTTCACGGAGGGCACGCCGTATACATCATACATCTTCACAATAAAATTCTATAATAACAGCAAAACTAAATATGGCCTAAATAAGAGCGTATTCAAGTTCGAAACGTCGCTAAACCTATAACATCTCGTTTTTTTGACCTTGAGCCTGCAAAACAAACTATTTTTAAATAGATTGAAGAGGTCACTTAATAATTCCAACACATACTTTCACGGAGGGCATGCCGTATACATCTTCACAATGGAATTCTATAATAACATCAAATCTAAATATGGCCTCAAGAAGATAATAATTCCAACACATACTTTCACGGAAGGCACGCCGTATACATCTTCACAATGGAATTCTATTGTGAATTCATACATCTTGTATACATCATACATCTTCACAATAAAATTCTATAATAACATCAAAACTAAAACTAAAACTAAACTAAATATGGCCTAAGGAAGAGCGTATTAGGGAAGAGCGTATTCACGATCGCTAAACCTATAACATCTTGTTTTATTGACCTTCAGCCTGCAAAACAAACTATTTTTAAATAGATTGAAGAGGTCACTTAATAATTCCAACACATACTTTCACGGAGGGCACGCCGTGTACATCTTCACAATGGAATTCTATAATAACATCAGAACTAAATATGGCCTGAAGAACATCGTATTCACGTTTGAAACGTCGCTAAACCTATAACATCTCGTTTTATTGACCTTGAGCCTGAAAAACAAACTTTTTTAAATAGATTTAAAGGTCACTTAATAATTTCAACACATACTTTCACGGAGGGCACGCCGTATACATCATACATCTTCACAATAAAATTCTATAATAACAGCAAAACTAAATATGGCCTAAAGAAGAGCGTTTTCAAGTTCGAAACGTCGCTAAACCTATAACATCTCGTTGTATTGACATTCAGCCTGCAAAACAAACTATTTTTAAATAGATTGAAGAGGTCACTTAATAATTCCAACACATACTTTCACGGAGGGTACGCCGTGGATATCGTCACAATGGAATGCTTGATAACATCAGAACTAAATATGGCCTGAAGAACATCGTATTCACGTTTGAAACGTCGCTAAACCTATAACATCTCGTTTTATTGACCTTGAGCATGCAAAACAAACTTTTTTAAATAGATTTAAAGGTCATTTAAAAATTTCAACACATACTTTCACGGAGGGCCGTATACATCTTCACAATGGAATTCTATATTAACATCAAAACTAAATATGGCCTGAAGAAGAGCGTATTCACGTCGAAACGTCTCTTAACCTATAACATCTCGTTTTATTGACCTTGAGTTTGCAAAACAAACTATTTTTAAATACATCGTATACATCGTATACATCTTCACTATAATACATCTTCACTATAATAACATCAGAACTAAATATGGCCTGAAGAAGAGCGTATTCACGTTTGAAACGTCGCTAAACCTATAACATCTAGTTTTATTGACCTTGAGCCTGCAAAACAAACTATTTTTAAATAGATTGAAGAGGTCACTTAATAATTCCAACACATACTTTCACGGAGGGCACGCCGTATACATATTCACAATGGAATTCTATAATAACATCAAAACTAAATATAGCCTGAAGAAGAGCTAAACCTATAACATCTCGTTTAATTGACCTTGAGCCTGCAAAACAAACTATTTTTAAATAGATTGAAGAGGTCACTTAATAATTCCAACACATACTTTCACGGAAGGCATGCCGTATACATCTTCACAATGGAATTCTATAATAACATCAAATCTAAATATGGCCTCAAGAAGATAATAATTCCAACACATACTTTCAGGCACGTCGTATACATCTTCACAATGGAATTCTATTGTGAATTCATACATCTTGTATACATCATACATCTTCACAATAAAATTCTATAATAACATCAAAACTAAAACTAAAACTAAACTAAATATGGCCTAAGGAAGAGCGTATTAAGGAAGAGCGTATTCACGATCGCTAAACCTATAACATCTTGTTTTATTGACCTTCAGCCTGCAAAACAAATTATTTTTAAATAGATTGAAGAGGTCACTTAATAATTCCAACACATACTTTCACGGAGGGCACGCCGTGTACATCTTCACAATGGAATTCTATAATAACATCAGAACTAAATATGGCCTGAAGAACATCGTATTCACGTTTGAAACGTCGCTAAACCTATAACATCTCGTTTTATTGACCTTGAGCCTGCAAAACAAACTTTTTTAAATAGATTTAAAGGTCACTTAAAAATTTCAACACATACTTTCACGGAGGGCCGTATACATCTTCACAATGGAATTCTATATTAACATCAAAACTAAATATGGCCTGAAGAAGAGCGTATTCACGTCGAAACGTCTCTAAACCTATAACATCTCGTTTTATTGACCTTGAGTTGCAAAACAAACTATTTTTAAATAGATTGAAGAGGTCACTTTATTAAGAATTATTTTTCTAATACATACTTTCACGGACGGCACGCTGTATACATCTTCACAATGAAATTCTATAATAACATCAAAACTAAATATGGCCTGAAGAAGAGCGTATGTACAAACTATAGAATTAAGACGTAACTTGATAATTCCAACACATACTTTCACGGAGGGCACGCCGTATACATTTTCACTATAATAACATCAGAACTAAATATGGCCTGAAGAAGAGCGTTTTCACGTTTGAAACGTCGCTAAAAATATAACATCTAGTTTTATTGACCTTGAGTATGCAAAACAAACTATTTTTAAATAGATTTAAAGGTCACTTAAAAATTTCAACACATACTTTCACGGAGGGCCGTATACAATGGAATTCTTGATAACATCAGAACTAAATATGGCCTGAAGAACATCGTATTCACGTTTGAAACGTCGCTAAACCTATAACATCTCGTTTTATTGACCTTGAGCCTGCAAAACAAACTTTTTTAAATAGATTTAAAGGTCACTTAAAAATTTCAACACATACTTTCACGGAGGGCCGTATACATCTTCACAATGGAATTCTATATTAACATCAAAACTAAATATGGCCTGAAGAAGAGCGTATTCACGCCGAAATGTACGTTCAAAACGTCGCTAAACCTATTTATTGAGCCTCCAAAACACTCTATTTTTAAATAGATTGAAGAGGTCACTTAATAATTCCAACACATACTTTCACGGAGGGCACGCCGTATACATCTTCACTATAATAACATCAGAACTAAATATGGCCTGAAGAACAGCGTATTCAAGCTCGAAACGTAGCTAAACCTATAACATCTAGTTTTATTGACCTTGAGCCTCCAAAACAAACTATTTGTATATAGAATTAAGACGTAACTTGATAATTCCAACACATACTTTCACGGAGGGCACGCCGTATACATTTTCACTATAATAACATCAGAACTAAATATGGCCTGAAGAAGAGCGTATTCACGTTTGAAACGTCGCTAAACCTATAACATCTCGTTTTATTGACCTTGAGCATGCAAAACAAACTATTATTAAATAGATTGAATAGGTCACTTAATAATTCCAACACATACTTTCACGGAGGGCACGCCGTATACATCTTCACTATAATAACATCAGAACTAAATATGGCCTGAAGAACAGCGTATTCACGCTCGAAACGTAGCTAAACCTATAACATCTAGTTTTATTGACCTTGAGCCTCCAAAACAAACTATTTGTATATAGAATTAAGACGTAACTTGATAATTCCAACACATACTTTCACGGAGGGCACGCCGTATACATTTTCACTATAATAACATCAGAACTAAATATGGCCTGAAGAAGAGCGTATTCACGTTTGAAACGTCGCTAAACCTATAACATCTAGTTTTATTGACCTTGAGTATGCAAAACAAACTATTTTTAAATAGATTGAAGAGGTCACTTAATAATTCCAACACATACTTTCACGGAGGGCACGCCGTATACATATTCACAATGGAATTCTATAATAACATCAAAACTAAATATAGACTGAAGAAGAGCTAAACCTATAACATCTCGTTTTTTTGACCTTGAGCCTGCAAAACAAACTATTTTTAAATAGATTGAAGAGGTCACTTATAATTCCAACACATACTTTCACGGAGGGCATGCCGTATACATCTTCACAATGGAATTCTATAATAACATCAAATCTAAATATGGCCTCAAGAAGATAATAATTCCAACATATACTTTCACGGAAGGCACGCCGTATACATCTTCACAATGGAATTCTATTGTGAATTCATACATCTTGTATACATCATACATCTTCACAATAAAATTCTATAATAACATCAAAACTAAATATGGCCTAAGGAAGAGCGTATTCACGATCGAAACGTCGCTAAACCTATAACATCTTTTTTAAACAGATTTAAAGGTCACTTAATAATTTCAAAACATACTTTCACGGAGGGCACGCCGTATACATCATACATCTTCACAATAAAATTCTATAATAACAGCAAAACTAAATATGGCCTAAATAAGAGCGTATTCAAGTTCGAAACGTCGCTAAACCTATAACATCTCGTTTTTTTGACCTTGAGCCTGCAAAACAAACTATTTTTAAATAGATTGAAGAGGTCACTTAATAATTCCAACACATACTTTCACGGAGGGCATGCCGTATACATCTTCACAATGGAATTCTATAATAACATCAAATCTAAATATGGCCTCAAGAAGATAATAATTCCAACACATACTTTCACGGAAGGCACGCCGTATACATCTTCACAATGGAATTCTATTGTGAATTCATACATCTTGTATACATCATACATCTTCACAATAAAATTCTATAATAACATCAAAACTAAAACTAAAACTAAACTAAATATGGCCTAAGGAAGAGCGTATTAGGGAAGAGCGTATTCACGATCGCTAAACCTATAACATCTTGTTTTATTGACCTTCAGCCTGCAAAACAAACTATTTTTAAATAGATTGAAGAGGTCACTTAATAATTCCAACACATACTTTCACGGAGGGCACGCCGTGTACATCTTCACAATGGAATTCTATAATAACATCAGAACTAAATATGGCCTGAAGAACATCGTATTCACGTTTGAAACGTCGCTAAACCTATAACATCTCGTTTTATTGACCTTGAGCCTGAAAAACAAACTTTTTTAAATAGATTTAAAGGTCACTTAATAATTTCAACACATACTTTCACGGAGGGCACGCCGTATACATCATACATCTTCACAATAAAATTCTATAATAACAGCAAAACTAAATATGGCCTAAAGAAGAGCGTTTTCAAGTTCGAAACGTCGCTAAACCTATAACATCTCGTTGTATTGACATTCAGCCTGCAAAACAAACTATTTTTAAATAGATTGAAGAGGTCACTTAATAATTCCAACACATACTTTCACGGAGGGTACGCCGTGGATATCGTCACAATGGAATAACATATTAAATATTATTGATAACATCAGAACTAAATATGGCCTGAAGAACATCGTATTCACGTTTGAAACGTCGCTAAACCTATAACATCTCGTTTTATTGACCTTGAGCCTGCAAAACAAACTTTTTTAAATAGATTTAAAGGTCACTTAAAAATTTCAACACATACTTTCACGGAGGGCCGTATACATCTTCACAATGGAATTCTATATTAACATCAAAACTAAATATGGCCTGAAGAAGAGCGTATTCACGTCGAAACGTCTCTAAACCTATAACATCTCGTTTTATTGACCTTGAGTTGCAAAACAAACTATTTTTAAATAGATTGAAGAGGTCACTTTATTAAGAATTATTTTTCTAGTACATACTTTCACGGACGGCACGCTGTATACATCTTCACATTGAAATTCTATAATAACATCAAAACTAAATATGGCCTGAAGAAGAGCGTATGTACAAACTATAGAATTAAGACGTAACTTGATAATTCCAACACATACTTTCACGGAGGGCACGCCGTATACATTTTCACTATAATAACATCAGAACTAAATATGGCCTGAAGAAGAGCGTTTTCACGTTTGAAACGTCGCTAAACCTATAACATCTAGTTTTATTGACCTTGAGTATGCAAAACAAACTATTTTTAAATAGATTGAAGAGGTCACTTATAATTCCAACACATACTTTCACGGAGGGCATGCCGTATACATCTTCACAATGGAATTCTATAATAACATCAAATCTAAATATGGCCTCAAGAAGATAATAATTCCAACACATACTTTCACGGAAGGCACGCCGTATACATCTTCACAATGGAATTCTATTGTGAATTCATACATCTTGTATACATCATACATCTTCACAATAAAATTCTATAATAACATCAAAACTAAAACTAAAACTAAACTAAATATGGCCTAAGGAAGAGCGTATTAGGGAAGAGCGTATTCACGATCGCTAAACCTATAACATCTTGTTTTATTGACCTTCAGCCTGCAAAACAAACTATTTTTAAATAGATTGAAGAGGTCACTTAATAATTCCAACACATACTTTCACGGAGGGCACGCCGTGTACATCTTCACAATGGAATTCTATAATAACATCAGAACTAAATATGGCCTGAAGAACATCGTATTCACGTTTGAAACGTAGCTAAACCTATAACATCTCGTTTTATTGACCTTGAGCCTGAAAAACAAACTTTTTTAAATAGATTTAAAGGTCACTTAATAATTTCAACACATACTTTCACGGAGGGCACGCTGTATACATCATACATCTTCACAATAAAATTCTATAATAACAGCAAAACTAAATATGGCCTAAAGAAGAGCGTTTTCAAGTTCAAAACGTCGCTAAACCTATAACATCTCGTTGTATTGACATTCAGCCTGCAAAACAAACTATTTTTAAATAGATTGAAGAGGTCACTTAATAATTCCAACACATACTTTCACGGAGGGCACGCCGTGGATATCGTCACAATGGAATAACATATTAAATATTATTGATAACATCAGAACTAAATATGGCCTGAAGAACATCGTATTCACGTTTGAAACGTCGCTAAACCTATAACATCTCGTTTTATTGACCTTGAGCCTGCAAAACAAACTTTTTTAAATAGATTTAAAGGTCACTTAAAAATTTCAACACATACTTTCACGGAGGGCCGTATACATCTTCACAATGGAATTCTATATTAACATCAAAACTAAATATGGCCTGAAGAAGAGCGTATTCACGTCGAAACGTCTCTAAACCTATAACATCTCGTTTTATTGACCTTGAGTTGCAAAACAAACTATTTTTAAATAGATTGAAGAGGTCACTTTATTAGGAATTATTTTTCTAATACATACTTTCACGGACGGCACGCTGTATACATCTTCACAATGAAATTCTATAATAACATCAAAACTAAATATGGCCTGAAGAAGAGCGTATGTACAAACTATAGAATTAAGACGTAACTTGATAATTCCAACACATACTTTCACGGAGGGCACGCCGTATACATTTTCACTATAATAACATCAGAACTAAATATGGCCTGAAGAAGAGCGTTTTCACGTTTGAAACGTCGCTAAACCTATAACATCTAGTTTTATTGACCTTGAGTATGCAAAACAAACTATTTTTAAATAGATTTAAAGGTCACTTAAAAATTTCAACACATACTTTCACGGAGGGCCGTATACAATGGAATTCTTGATAACATCAGAACTAAATATGGCCTGAAGAACATCGTATTCACGTTTGAAACGTCGCTAAACCTATAACATCTCGTTTTATTGACCTTGAGCCTGCAAAACAAACTTTTTTAAATAGATTTAAAGGTCACTTAAAAATTTCAACACATACTTTCACGGAGGGCCGTATACATCTTCACAATGGAATTCTATATTAACATCAAAACTAAATATGGCCTGAAGAAGAGCGTATTCACGCCGAAATGTACGTTCAAAACGTCGCTAAACCTATTTATTGAGCCTCCAAAACACTCTATTTTTAAATAGATTGAAGAGGTCACTTAATAATTCCAACACATACTTTCACGGAGGGCACGCCGTATACATCTTCACTATAATAACATCAGAACTAAATATGGCCTGAAGAACAGCGTATTCACGCTCGAAACGTAGATAAACCTATAACATCTAGTTTTATTGACCTTGAGCCTCCAAAACAAACTATTTGTATATAGAATTAAGACGTAACTTGATAATTCCAACACATACTTTCACGGAGGGCACGCCGTATACATTTTCACTATAATAACATCAGAACTAAATATGGCCTGAAGAAGAGCGTATTCACGTTTGAAACGTCGCTAAACCTATAACATCTCGTTTTATTGACCTTGAGCATGCAAAACAAACTATTATTAAATAGATTGAATAGGTCACTTAATAATTCCAACACATACTTTCACGGAGGGCACGCCGTATACATATTCACAATGGAATTCTATAATAACATCAAAACTAAATATAGACTGAAGAAGAGCTAAACCTATAACATCTCGTTTTTTTGACCTTGAGCCTGCAAAACAAACTATTTTTAAATAGATTGAAGAGGTCACTTATAATTCCAACACATACTTTCACGGAGGGCATGCCGTATACATCTTCACAATGGAATTCTATAATAACATCAAATCTAAATATGGCCTCAAGAAGATAATAATTCCAACACATACTTTCACGGAAGGCACGCCGTATACATCTTCACAATGGAATTCTATTGTGAATTCATACATCTTGTATACATCATACATCTTCACAATAAAATTCTATAATAACATCATCTTCCTTAGAAGAGCGTATTCACGATCGAAACGTCGCTAAACCTATAACATCTTTTTTAAACAGATTTAAAGGTCACTTAATAATTTCAAAACATACTTTCACGGAGGGCACGCCGTATACATCATACATCTTCACAATAAAATTCTATAATAACAGCAAAACTAAATATGGCCTAAATAAGAGCGTATTCAAGTTCGAAACGTCGCTAAACCTATAACATCTCGTTTTTTTGACCTTGAGCCTGCAAAACAAACTATTTTTAAATAGATTGAAGAGGTCACTTAATAATTCCAACACATACTTTTACGGAGGGCATGCCGTATACATCTTCACAATGGAATTCTATAATAACATCAAATCTAAATATGGCCTCAAGAAGATAATAATTCCAACACATACTTTCACGGAAGGCACGCCGTATACATCTTCACAATGGAATTCTATTGTGAATTCATACATCTTGTATACATCATACATCTTCACAATAAAATTCTATAATAACATCAAAACTAAAACTAAAACTAAACTAAATATGGCCTAAGGAAGAGCGTATTAAGGAAGAGCGTATTCACGATCGCTAAACTTATAACATCTTGTTTTATTGACCTTCAGCCTGCAAAACAAACTATTTTTAAATAGATTGAAGAGGTCACTTAATAATTCCAACACATACTTTCACGGAGGGCACGCCGTGTACATCTTAACAATGGAATTCTATAATAACATCAGAACTAAATATGGCCTGAAGAACATCGTATTCACGTTTGAAACGTCGCTAAACCTATAACATCTCGTTTTATTGACTTTGAGCCTGAAAAACAAACTTTTTTAAATAGATTTAAAGGTCACTTAATAATTTCAACACATACTTTCACGGAGGGCACGCCGTATACATCATACATCTTCACAATAAAATTCTATAATAACAGCAAAACTAAATATGGCCTAAAGAAGAGCGTTTTCAAGTTCGAAACGTCGGTAAACCTATAACATCTCGTTGTATTGACATTCAGCCTGCAAAACAAACTATTTTTAAATAGATTGAGGAGGTCACTTAATAATTCCAACACATACTTTCACGGAGGGTACGCCGTGGATATCGTCACAATGGAATAACATATTAAATATTATTGATAACATCAGAACTAAATATGGCCTGAAGAACATCGTATTCACGTTTGAAACGTCGCTAAACCTATAACATCTCGTTTTATTGACCTTGAGCCTGCAAAACAAACTTTTTTAAATAGATTTAAAGGTCACTTAAAAATTTCAACACATACTTTCACGGAGGGCCGTATACATCTTCACAATGGAATTCTATATTAACATCAAAACTAAATATGGCCTGAAGAAGAGCGTATTCACGTCGAAACGTCTCTAAACCTATAACATCTCGTTTTATTGACCTTGAGTTGCAAAACAAACTATTTTTAAATAGATTGAAGAGGTCACTTTATTAAGAATTATTTTTCTAATACATACTTTCACGGACGGCACGCTGTATACATCTTCACAATGAAATTCTATAATAACATCAAAACTAAATATGGCCTGAAGAAGAGCGTATGTACAAACTATAGAATTAAGACGTAACTTGATAATTCCAACACATACTTTCACGGAGGGCACGCCGTATACATTTTCACTATAATAACATCAGAACTAAATATGGCCTGAAGAAGAGCGTTTTCACGTTTGAAACGTCGCTAAACCTATAACATCTAGTTTTATTGACCTTGAGTATGCAAAACAAACTATTTTTAAATAGATTGAAGAGGTCACTTATAATTCCAACACATACTTTCACGGAGGGCATGCCGTATACATCTTCACAATGGAATTCTATAATAACATCAAATCTAAATATGGCCTCAAGAAGATAATAATTCCAACACATACTTTCACGGAAGGCACGCCGTATACATCTTCACAATGGAATTCTATTGTGAATTCATACATCTTGTATACATCATACATCTTCACAATAAAATTCTATAATAACATCAAAACTAAATATGGCCTAAGGAAGAGCGTATTCACGATCGAAACGTCGCTAAACCTATAACATCTTTTTTAAACAGATTTAAAGGTCACTTAATAATTTCAACACATACTTTCACGGAGGGCACGCCGTATACATCATACATCTTCACAATAAAATTCTATAATAACAGCAAAACTAAATATGGCCTAAATAAGAGCGTATTCAAGTTCGAAACGTCGCTAAACCTATAACATCTCGTTTTTTTGACCTTGAGCCTGCAAAACAAACTATTTTTAAATAGATTGAAGAGGTCACTTAATAATTCCAACACATACTTTCACGGAGGGCATGCCGTATACATCTTCACAATGGAATTCTATAATAACATCAAATCTAAATATGGCCTCAAGAAGATAATAATTCCAACACATACTTTCACGGAAGGCACGCCGTATACATCTTCACAATGGAATTCTATTGTGAATTCATACATCTTGTATACATCATACATCTTCACAATAAAATTCTATAATAACATCAAAACTAAAACTAAAACTAAACTAAATATGGCCTAAGGAAGAGCGTATTAGGGAAGAGCGTATTCACGATCGCTAAACCTATAACATCTTGTTTTATTGACCTTCAGCCTGCAAAACAAACTATTTTTAAATAGATTGAAGAGGTCACTTAATAATTCCAACACATACTATCACGGAGGGCACGCCGTGTACATCTTCACAATGGAATTCTATAATAACATCAGAACTAAATATGGCCTGAAGAACATCGTATTCACGTTTGAAACGTCGCTAAACCTATAACATCTCGTTTTATTGACCTTGAGCCTGAAAAACAAACTTTTTTAAATAGATTTAAAGGTCACTTAATAATTTCAACACATACTTTCACGGAGGGCACGCCGTATACATCATACATCTTCACAATAAAATTCTATAATAACAGCAAAACTAAATATGGCCTAAAGAAGAGCGTTTTCAAGTTCGAAACGTCGCTAAACCTATAACATCTCGTTGTATTGACATTCAGCCTGCAAAACAAACTATTTTTAAATAGATTGAAGAGGTCACTTAATAATTCCAACACATACTTTCACGGAGGGTACGCCGTGGATATCGTCACAATGGAATAACATATTAAATAATATTGATAACATCAGAACTAAATATGGCCTGAAGAACATCGTATTCACGTTTGAAACGTCGCTAAACCT
This sequence comes from Baccha elongata, assembly GCA_951217065.1. NCBI lineage: Eukaryota > Metazoa > Arthropoda > Insecta > Diptera > Syrphidae > Baccha > Baccha elongata. The sequence goes on from CATNUY010000037.1 coordinate 57,333, forward strand.
ATAACATCTCGTTTTATTGACCTTGAGCCTGCAAAACAAACTTTTTTAAATAGATTTAAAGGTCACTTAAAAATTTCAACACATACTTTCACGGAGGGCCGTATACATCTTCACAATGGAATTCTATATTAACATCAAAACTAAATATGGCCTGAAGAAGAGCGTATGTACAAACTATAGAATTAAGACGTAACTTGATAATTCCAACACATACTTTCACGGAGGGCACGCCGTATACATTTTCACTATAATAACATCAGAACTAAATATGGCCTGAAGAAGAGCGTTTTCACGTTTGAAACGTCGCTAAACCTATAACATCTAGTTTTATTGACCTTGAGTATGCAAAACAAACTATTTTTAAATAGATTGAAGAGGTCACTTAAAAATTTCAACACATACTTTCACGGAGGGCCGTATACATCTTCACAATGGAATTCTATATTAACATCAAAACTAAATATGGCCTGAAGAAGAGCGTATTCACGTCGAAACGTCTCTAAACCTATAACATCTCGTTTTATTGACCTTGAGTTGCAAAACAAACTATTTTTAAATAGATTGAAGAGGTCACTTTATTAAGAATTATTTTTCTAATACATACTTTCACGGACGGCACGCTGTATACATCTTCACAATGAAATTCTATTGTGAATGCCATTATGTAACGGGAGGCATGGGATGTTCCCGCTACGAAAAAAAAATAAAAATTTATAAATAATTAATCTTTAACTCATACTCGAGATTTTGATATGGAAAATAAAAAAAAATCAATTAAATGATTTAATTTCGCGTTAATCCCGAATATGAATTAAAAATAATTATTATAATTCTTAAAATAAAACGATGTTGCTTGGTGATGTTTATAACTGAGAAAGAGAGTTAACTAAAAAGTCCCAAAAGACCAGAAAGACCAGAAAACCCCAAACCTTGGATGAGATGTATTTCAAATATTATCTATCTCTCAGTTGCAACGTATTACCTACTTTATCTGATTCAATCTCGTAGCGAGTGCGAAAAATCCCTATTAGGATCCGATTTCATAAAAATAAATGAGAGTGTAGTCGGCTGAGAAAAGCAGGAGATGAAGTGATGCTTAAGATCGTTCACTACTCGACAGTAGTGGATGATCTGTAAGATCCCTTCGTCCTCTTCTCACAGTCGAGTACTTCTCAACGTATGTTGGTGTAATATACGTATCTCATAGACACCACGGATCAGTAAACCTTACGTCAGATTTACGATCTGGCGTAGTCAGGTGATCTCTAAAGTATTCTAAAATAGTACTCATTTAGCTTCAAAATGCCTTGAGATTAAATGACCTGACTTCGAAAACACGAGAACGTGAGTAGAGTAAGAATTCTGAGGTAGTATTGTAAAATTTTAAGGAGAGTTTTTAATTCCCCTACCTATCATATCTAATAGATCTCGAAACATATCCCAAAATTACCCACTACTACTACTTCTCTATAACGAATCCGAAACCTATCCATCCTACCAACTTTTAGTACCTCGTCTGTGACGGGGCACGTCCAAGCCTGGATGAATAGGGTGACTACTACCACACCGCTGCTTCAGGTCTGCTATTTTCGCCGGGGCCGAACTCGTCGGTACAGGGAAGTGGGTGGTGCTGCAGGAGTAGTAGTCGGTGTCACATTTGTTAGACCTGGAGTCTAGTTGTTTGTTGACTCTGTTGAGTTTATAAATTGCTATGCTAAAAAGCAAAGGGGCCGAGTTGAGAGTCGAGTACAGTGATAGAGTTCGAGAAAGAGATAATTTTTTTAAGGTGGAAGCACGAGTGTTAACAGATTGTCGAGATGTTGGTGTTGTCATCTCTAAGGATTGCCTAACCCTTCCCAACCTATGCCTTATTTCATCCTTGGAATTTTTCTAAGGCCCTATTGTTTTGGGAAATCAGGTGATGATGATTTCCCTCAAGTACCACGCTTCCCTACCTAAGTGTCTTGTCGGAGACTAGTCCTTCAAGGACACTACCCATTGATACTTTCACTGGTACAAATCTGGTGTGAAAATATCCCGCAAATTGACTAATAGAAAAGAAGAATGGAATGAGCCTTATCCTTTGTTTACATGGTTGTGTGTGTGTTTCGTTGTGGTTGCTGCCTTCACGCTGAACTGTCTTCAGCCACGTCCCTTCGCTAAAGTTTTAGTCCTTCATGTTATCTGAAAATTAGTTCTTCAAAAAAAAAACTTCCCTGGACGGACATCAGCTTTCGCTATAACTTGACAACGGTAGAAAACCAAACTATTAAATTCATAAAATTTCTATACAATTTTATTCCTTATAAAAACTAACTCTAACAATGTTAAATCCTTAGTACTTAATAAGAAAAATTATTTAATCTTAATTTGAATCTCAGAAATTATTTCTTAACTGAATAACTAATTTAGCTTGATGAAAAAAAAAAATCTAACTTATACATCTTCACAATGGAATTCTATAATAACAACAAATCTAAATATGGCCTCAAGAAGATAATAATTCCAACACATACTTTCACGGAAGGCACGCCGTATACATTTTCACAATGGAATTCTATTGTGAATTCATACATCTTGTATACATCATACATCTTCACAATAAAATTCTATAATAACATCAAAACTAAATATGGCCTAAGGAAGAGCGTATTCACGATCGAAACGTCGCTAAACCTATAACATTTCGTTTTATTGACCTTCAGCCTGCAAAACAAACTATTTTTAAATAGATTGAAGAGGTCACTTAATAATTCCAACACATACTTTCACGGAGGGCACGCCGTGTACATCTTCACAATGGAATTCTATAATAACATCAGAACTAAATATCGTATTCACGTTTGAAACGTCGCTAAACCTATAACATCTCGATTTATTGACAAAAATAAATAAATTTAAAGGTCACTTAATAATTTCAACACATACTTTCAAGGAGGGCACGCCGTATACATCATACATCTTCACAAAAAAATTCTATAATAACAGCAAAACTAAATATGGCCTAAAGAAGAGCGTTTTCAAGTTTGAAACGTCGCTAAACCTATAACATCTCGTTTTATTGACATTCAGCCTGCAAAACAAACTATTTTTAAATAGATTGAAGAGGTCACTTAATAATTCCAACACATACTTTCACGGAGGGTACGCCGTGGATATCGTCACAATGGAATTCTTGATAACATCAGAACTAAATATGGCCTGAAGAACATCGTATTCACGTTTGAAACGTCGCTAAACCTATAAAATCTCGTTTTATTGACCTTGAGCATGCAAAACAAACTTTTTTAAATAGATTTAAAGGTCATTTAAAAATTTCAACACATACTTTCACGGAGGGCCGTATACATCTTCACAATGGAATTCTATATTAACATCAAAACTAAATATGGCCTGAAGAAGAGCGTATTCACGTCGAAACGTCTCTTAACCTATAACATCTCGTTTTATTGACCTTGAGTTTGCAAAACAAACTATTTTTAAATACATCGTATACATCGTATACATCTTCACTATAATACATCTTCACTATAATAACATCAGAACTAAATATGGCCTGAAGAAGAGCGTATTCACGTTTGAAACGTCGCTAAACCTATAACATCTCGTTTTTTTGACCTTGAGCCTGCAAAACAAACTATTTTTAAATAGATTGAAGAGGTCACTTAATAATTCCAACACATACTTTCACGGAGGGCATGCCGTATACATCTTCACAATGGAATTCTATAATAACATCAAATCTAAATATGGCCTCAAGAAGATAATAATTCCAACACATACTTTCACGGAAGGCACGCCGTATACATCTTCACAATGGAATTCTATTGTGAATTCATACATCTTGTATACATCATACATCTTCACAATAAAATTCTATAATAACATCAAAACTAAAACTAAAACTAAACTAAATATGGCCTAAGGAAGAGCGTATTAGGGAAGAGCGTATTCACGATCGCTAAACCTATAACATCTTGTTTTATTGACCTTCAGCCTGCAAAACAAACTATTTTTAAATAGATTGAAGAGGTCACTTAATAATTCCAACACATACTATCACGGAGGGCACGCCGTGTACATCTTCACAATGGAATTCTATAATAACATCAGAACTAAATATGGCCTGAAGAACATCGTATTCACGTTTGAAACGTCGCTAAACCTATAACATCTCGTTTTATTGACCTTGAGCCTGAAAAACAAACTTTTTTAAATAGATTTAAAGGTCACTTAATAATTTCAACACATACTTTCACGGAGGGCACGCCGTATACATCATACATCTTCACAATAAAATTCTATAATAACAGCAAAACTAAATATGGCCTAAAGAAGAGCGTTTTCAAGTTCGAAACGTCGCTAAACCTATAACATCTCGTTGTATTGACATTCAGCCTGCAAAACAAACTATTTTTAAATAGATTGAAGAGGTCACTTAATAATTCCAACACATACTTTCACGGAGGGTACGCCGTGGATATCGTCACAATGGAATAACATATTAAATAATATTGATAACATCAGAACTAAATATGGCCTGAAGAACATCGTATTCACGTTTGAAACGTCGCTAAACCTATAACATCTCGTTTTATTGACCTTGAGCCTGCAAAACAAACTTTTTTAAATAGATTTAAAGGTCACTTAAAAATTTCAACACATACTTTCACGGAGGGCCGTATACATCTTCACAATGGAATTCTATATTAACATCAAAACTAAATATGGCCTGAAGAAGAGCGTATGTACAAACTATAGAATTAAGACGTAACTTGATAATTCCAACACATACTTTCACGGAGGGCACGCCGTATACATTTTCACTATAATAACATCAGAACTAAATATGGCCTGAAGAAGAGCGTTTTCACGTTTGAAACGTCGCTAAACCTATAACATCTAGTTTTATTGACCTTGAGTATGCAAAACAAACTATTTTTAAATAGATTGAAGAGGTCACTTAAAAATTTCAACACATACTTTCACGGAGGGCCGTATACATCTTCACAATGGAATTCTATATTAACATCAAAACTAAATATGGCCTGAAGAAGAGCGTATTCACGTCGAAACGTCTCTAAACCTATAACATCTCGTTTTATTGACCTTGAGTTGCAAAACAAACTATTTTTAAATAGATTGAAGAGGTCACTTTATTAAGAATTATTTTTCTAATACATACTTTCACGGACGGCACGCTGTATACATCTTCACAATGAAATTCTATTGTGAATGCCATTATGTAACGGGAGGCATGGGATGTTCCCGCTACGAAAAAAAAATAAAAATTTATAAATAATTAATCTTTAACTCATACTCGAGATTTTGATATGGAAAATAAAAAAAAATCAATTAAATGATTTAATTTCGCGTTAATCCCGAATATGAATTAAAAATAATTATTATAATTCTTAAAATAAAACGATGTTGCTTGGTGATGTTTATAACTGAGAAAGAGAGTTAACTAAAAAGTCCCAAAAGACCAGAAAGACCAGAAAACCCCAAACCTTGGATGAGATGTATTTCAAATATTATCTATCTCTCAGTTGCAACGTATTACCTACTTTATCTGATTCAATCTCGTAGCGAGTGCGAAAAATCCCTATTAGGATCCGATTTCATAAAAATAAATGAGAGTGTAGTCGGCTGAGAAAAGCAGGAGATGAAGTGATGCTTAAGATCGTTCACTACTCGACAGTAGTGGATGATCTGTAAGATCCCTTCGTCCTCTTCTCACAGTCGAGTACTTCTCAACGTATGTTGGTGTAATATACGTATCTCATAGACACCACGGATCAGTAAACCTTACGTCAGATTTACGATCTGGCGTAGTCAGGTGATCTCTAAAGTATTCTAAAATAGTACTCATTTAGCTTCAAAATGCCTTGAGATTAAATGACCTGACTTCGAAAACACGAGAACGTGAGTAGAGTAAGAATTCTGAGGTAGTATTGTAAAATTTTAAGGAGAGTTTTTAATTCCCCTACCTATCATATCTAATAGATCTCGAAACATATCCCAAAATTACCCACTACTACTACTTCTCTATAACGAATCCGAAACCTATCCATCCTACCAACTTTTAGTACCTCGTCTGTGACGGGGCACGTCCAAGCCTGGATGAATAGGGTGACTACTACCACACCGCTGCTTCAGGTCTGCTATTTTCGCCGGGGCCGAACTCGTCGGTACAGGGAAGTGGGTGGTGCTGCAGGAGTAGTAGTCGGTGTCACATTTGTTAGACCTGGAGTCTAGTTGTTTGTTGACTCTGTTGAGTTTATAAATTGCTATGCTAAAAAGCAAAGGGGCCGAGTTGAGAGTCGAGTACAGTGATAGAGTTCGAGAAAGAGATAATTTTTTTAAGGTGGAAGCACGAGTGTTAACAGATTGTCGAGATGTTGGTGTTGTCATCTCTAAGGATTGCCTAACCCTTCCCAACCTATGCCTTATTTCATCCTTGGAATTTTTCTAAGGCCCTATTGTTTTGGGAAATCAGGTGATGATGATTTCCCTCAAGTACCACGCTTCCCTACCTAAGTGTCTTGTCGGAGACTAGTCCTTCAAGGACACTACCCATTGATACTTTCACTGGTACAAATCTGGTGTGAAAATATCCCGCAAATTGACTAATAGAAAAGAAGAATGGAATGAGCCTTATCCTTTGTTTACATGGTTGTGTGTGTGTTTCGTTGTGGTTGCTGCCTTCACGCTGAACTGTCTTCAGCCACGTCCCTTCGCTAAAGTTTTAGTCCTTCATGTTATCTGAAAATTAGTTCTTCAAAAAAAAAACTTCCCTGGACGGACATCAGCTTTCGCTATAACTTGACAACGGTAGAAAACCAAACTATTAAATTCATAAAATTTCTATACAATTTTATTCCTTATAAAAACTAACTCTAACAATGTTAAATCCTTAGTACTTAATAAGAAAAATTATTTAATCTTAATTTGAATCTCAGAAATTATTTCTTAACTGAATAACTAATTTAGCTTGATGAAAAAAAAAAATCTAACTTATACATCTTCACAATGGAATTCTATAATAACAACAAATCTAAATATGGCCTCAAGAAGATAATAATTCCAACACATACTTTCACGGAAGGCACGCCGTATACATTTTCACAATGGAATTCTATTGTGAATTCATACATCTTGTATACATCATACATCTTCACAATAAAATTCTATAATAACATCAAAACTAAATATGGCCTAAGGAAGAGCGTATTCACGATCGAAACGTCGCTAAACCTATAACATCTCGTTTTATTGACCTTCAGCCTGCAAAACAAACTATTTTTAAATAGATTGAAGAGGTCACTTAATAATTCCAACACATACTTTCACGGAGGGCACGCCGTGTACATCTTCACAATGGAATTCTATAATAACATCAGAACTAAATATCGTATTCACGTTTGAAACGTCGCTAAACCTATAACATCTCGATTTATTGACAAAAATAAATAAATTTAAAGGTCACTTAATAATTTCAACACATACTTTCAAGGAGGGCACGCCGTATACATCATACATCTTCACAAAAAAATTCTATAATAACAGCAAAACTAAATATGGCCTAAAGAAGAGCGTTTTCAAGTTTGAAACGTCGCTAAACCTATAACATCTCGTTTTATTGACATTCAGCCTGCAAAACAAACTATTTTTAAATAGATTGAAGAGGTCACTTAATAATTCCAACACATACTTTCACGGAGGGTACGCCGTGGATATCGTCACAATGGAATTCTTGATAACATCAGAACTAAATATGGCCTGAAGAACATCGTATTCACGTTTGAAACGTCGCTAAACCTATAAAATCTCGTTTTATTGACCTTGAGCATGCAAAACAAACTTTTTTAAATAGATTTAAAGGTCATTTAAAAATTTCAACACATACTTTCACGGAGGGCCGTATACATCTTCACAATGGAATTCTATATTAACATCAAAACTAAATATGGCCTGAAGAAGAGCGTATTCACGTCGAAACGTCTCTTAACCTATAACATCTCGTTTTATTGACCTTGAGTTTGCAAAACAAACTATTTTTAAATACATCGTATACATCGTATACATCTTCACTATAATACATCTTCACTATAATAACATCAGAACTAAATATGGCCTGAAGAAGAGCGTATTCACGTTTGAAACGTCGCTAAACCTATAACATCTAGTTTTATTGACCTTGAGCCTGCAAAACAAACTATTTTTAAATAGATTGAAGAGGTCACTTAATAATTCCAACACATACTTTCACGGAGGGCACGCCGTATACATATTCACAATGGAATTCTATAATAACATCAAAACTAAATATAGCCTGAAGAAGAGCTAAACCTATAACATCTCGTTTAATTGACCTTGAGCCTGCAAAACAAACTATTTTTAAATAGATTGAAGAGGTCACTTAAACATACTTTCACGGAGGGCACGCCGTGTACATCTTCACAATGGAATTCTATAATAACATCAGAACTAAATATGGCCTGAATAACAGCGATTCACGTTTGAAACGTCGCTAAACCTATAACATCTCGTTTTATTGACCTTGAGCCTGCAAAACAAACTATTATTAAATAGATTGAATAGGTCACTTAATAATTCCAACACATACTTTCACGGAGGGCACGCCGTATACATCTTCACTATAATAACATCAGAACTAAATATGGCCTGAAGAACAGCGTATTCACGCTCGAAACGTAGCTAAACCTATAACATCTAGTTTTATTGACCTTGAGCCTCCAAAACAAACTATTTGTATATAGAATTAAGACGTAACTTGATAATTCCAACACATACTTTCACGGAGGGCACGCCGTATACATTTTCACTATAATAACATCAGAACTAAATATGGCCTGAAGAAGAGCGTATTCACGTTTGAAACGTCGCTAAACCTATAACATCTAGTTTTATTGACCTTGAGTATGCAAAACAAACTATTTTTAAATAGATTGAAGAGGTCACTTAATAATTCCAACACATACTTTCACGGAGGGCACGCCGTATACATATTCACAATGGAATTCTATAATAACATCAAAACTAAATATAGACTGAAGAAGAGCTAAACCTATAACATCTCGTTTTTTTGACCTTGAGCCTGACTTTTTTAAATAGATTTAAAGGTCACTTAATAATTTCAACACATACTTTCACGGAGGGCACGCCGTATACATCATACATCTTCACAATAAAATTCTATAATAACAGCAAAACTAAATATGGCCTAAAGAAGAGCGTTTTCAAGTTCGAAACGTCGCTAAACCTATAACATCTCGTTGTATTGACATTCAGCCTGCAAAACAAACTATTTTTAAATAGATTGAGGAGGTCACTTAATAATTCCAACACATACTTTCACGGAGGGTACGCCGTGGATATCGTCACAATGGAATAACATAATATTATTGATAACATCAGAACTAAATATGGCCTGAAGAACATCGTATTCACGTTTGAAACGTCGCTAAACCTATAACATCTCGTTTTATTGACCTTGAGCCTGCAAAACAAACTTTTTTAAATAGATTTAAAGGTCACTTAAAAATTTCAACACATACTTTCACGGAGGGCCGTATACATCTTCACAATGGAATTCTATATTAACATCAAAACTAAATATGGCCTGAAGAAGAGCGTATTCACGTCGAAACGTCTCTAAACCTATAACATCTCGTTTTATTGACCTTGAGTTGCAAAACAAACTATTTTTAAATAGATTGAAGAGGTCACTTTATTAAGAATTATTTTTCTAATACATACTTTCACGGACGGCACGCTGTATACATCTTCACAATGAAATTCTATAATAACATCAAAACTAAATATGGCCTGAAGAAGAGCGTATGTACAAACTATAGAATTAAGACGTAACTTGATAATTCCAACACATACTTTCACGGAGGGCACGCCGTATACATTTTCACTATAATAACATCAGAACTAAATATGGCCTGAAGAAGAGCGTTTTCACGTTTGAAACGTCGCTAAACCTATAACATCTAGTTTTATTGACCTTGAGTATGCAAAACAAACTATTTTTAAATAGATTGAAGAGGTCACTTATAATTCCAACACATACTTTCACGGAGGGCATGCCGTATACATCTTCACAATGGAATTCTATAATAACATCAAATCTAAATATGGCCTCAAGAAGATAATAATTCCAACACATACTTTCACGGAAGGCACGCCGTATACATCTTCACAATGGAATTCTATTGTGAATTCATACATCTTGTATACATCATACATCTTCACAATAAAATTCTATAATAACATCAAAACTAAATATGGCCTAAGGAAGAGCGTATTCACGATCGAAACGTCGCTAAACCTATAACATCTTTTTTAAACAGATTTAAAGGTCACTTAATAATTTCAAAACATACTTTCACGGAGGGCACGCCGTATACATCATACATCTTCACAATAAAATTCTATAATAACAGCAAAACTAAATATGGCCTAAATAAGAGCGTATTCAAGTTCGAAACGTCGCTAAACCTATAACATCTCGTTTTTTTGACCTTGAGCCTGCAAAACAAACTATTTTTAAATAGATTGAAGAGGTCACTTAATAATTCCAACACATACTTTTACGGAGGGCATGCCGTATACATCTTCACAATGGAATTCTATAATAACATCAAATCTAAATATGGCCTCAAGAAGATAATAATTCCAACACATACTTTCACGGAAGGCACGCCGTATACATCTTCACAATGGAATTCTATTGTGAATTCATACATCTTGTATACATCATACATCTTCACAATAAAATTCTATAATAACATCAAAACTAAAACTAAAACTAAACTAAATATGGCCTAAGGAAGAGCGTATTAGGGAAGAGCGTATTCACGATCGCTAAACCTATAACATCTTGTTTTATTGACCTTCAGCCTGCAAAACAAACTATTTTTAAATAGATTGAAGAGGTCACTTAATAATTCCAACACATACTTTCACGGAGGGCACGCCGTGTACATCTTCACAATGGAATTCTATAATAACATCAGAACTAAATATGGCCTGAAGAACATCGTATTCACGTTTGAAACGTCGCTAAACCTATAACATCTCGTTTTATTGACCTTGAGCCTGAAAAACAAACTTTTTTAAATAGATTTAAAGGTCACTTAATAATTTCAACACATACTTTCACGGAGGGCACGCCGTATACATCATACATCTTCACAATAAAATTCTATAATAACAGCAAAACTAAATATGGCCTAAAGAAGAGCGTTTTCAAGTTCGAAACGTCGCTAAACCTATAACATCTCGTTGTATTGACATTCAGCCTGCAAAACAAACTATTTTTAAATAGATTGAAGAGGTCACTTAATAATTCCAACACATACTTTCACGGAGGGTACGCCGTGGATATCGTCACAATGGAATAACATATTAAATAATATTGATAACATCAGAACTAAATATGGCCTGAAGAACATCGTATTCACGTTTGAAACGTCGCTAAACCTATAACATCTCGTTTTATTGACCTTGAGCCTGCAAAACAAACTTTTTTAAATAGATTTAAAGGTCACTTAAAAATTTCAACACATACTTTCACGGAGGGCCGTATACATCTTCACAATGGAATTCTATATTAACATCAAAACTAAATATGGCCTGAAGAAGAGCGTATTCACGTCGAAACGTCTCTAAACCTATAACATCTCGTTTTATTGACCTTGAGTTGCAAAACAAACTATTTTTAAATAGATTGAAGAGGTCACTTTATTAAGAATTATTTTTCTAATACATACTTTCACGGACGGCACGCTGTAAACATCTTCACAATGAAATTCTATAATAACATCAAAACTAAATATGGCCTGAAGAAGAGCGTATGTACAAACTATAGAATTAAGACGTAACTTGATAATTCCAACACATACTTTCACGGAGGGCACGCCGTATACATTTTCACTATAATAACATCAGAACTAAATATGGCCTGAAGAAGAGCGTTTTCACGTTTGAAACGTCGCTAAACCTATAACATCTAGTTTTATTGACCTTGAGTATGCAAAACAAACTATTTTTAAATAGATTGAAGAGGTCACTTAATAATTCCAACACATACTTTCACGGAGGGCATGCCGTATACATCTTCACAATGGAATTCTATAATAACAACAAATCTAAATATGGCCTCAAGAAGATAATAATTCCAACACATACTTTCACGGAAGGCACGCCGTATACATCTTCACAATGGAATTCTATTGTGAATTCATACATCTTGTATACATCATACATCTTCACAATAAAATTCTATATTAACATCAAAACTAAATATGGCCTAAGGAAGAGCGTATTCACGATCGAAACGTCGCTAAACCTATAACATCTCGTTTTATTGACCTTCAGCCTGCAAAACAAACTATTTTTAAATAGATTGAAGAGGTCACTTAATAATTCCAACACATACTTTCACGGAGGGCACGCCGTGTACATCTTCACAATGGAATTCTATAATAACATCAGAACTAAATATGGCCTGAAGAACATCGTATTCACGTTTGAAACGTCGCTAAACCTATAACATCTCGTTTTATTGACCTTGAGCCTGCAAAACAAACTTTTTTAAAAAGATTTAAAGGTCACTTAATACTTTCAGCACATACTTTCCAACACATACTTTCACGGAGGGATGCCGTATACATTTTCACATTGGAATTCTATAATAACATCAAATCTAAATATGGCCTCAAGAAGATAATAATTCCAACACATACTTTCACGGAAGGCACGCCGTATACATCTTCACAATGGAATTCTATTGTGAATTCATACATCTTGTATATATCATACATCTTCACAATAAAATTCTATAATAACATCAAAACTAAATATGGCCTAAGGAAGAGCGTATTCACGATCGAAACGTCGCTAAACCTATAACATCGCGTTTTATTGACCTTCAGCCTGCAAAACAAACTATTTTTAAATAGATTGAAGAGGTCACTTAATAATTCCAACACATACTTTCACGGAGGGTACGCCGTTTACATCTTCACAATGGAATTCTATAATAACATCAGAACTAAATATGGCCTGAAGAACATCGTATTCACGTTTGAAACGTCGCTAAACCTATAACATCTCGTTTTATTGACCTTGAGCCTGCAAAACAAACTTTTTTAAATAGATTTAAAGGTCACTTAATAATTTCAACACATACTTTCAAGGAGGGCACGCCGTATACATCATACATCTTCACAATAAAATTCTATAATAACAGCAAAACTAAATATGGCCTAAAGAAGAGCGTTTTCAAGTTTGAAACGTCGCTAAACCTATAACATCTCGTTTTATTGACATTCAGCCTGCAAAACAAACTATTTTTAAATAGATTGAAGAGGTCACTTAATAATTCCAACACATACTTTCACGGAGGGTACGCCGTGGATATCGTCACAATGGAATTCTTGATAACATCAGAACTAAATATGGCCTGAAGAACATCGTATTCACGTTTGAAACGTCGCTAAACCTATAACATCTCGTTTTATTGACCTTGAGCATGCAAAACAAACTTTTTTAAATAGATTTAAAGGTCATTTAAAAATTTCAACACATACTTTCACGGAGGGCCGTATACATCTTCACAATGGAATTCTATATTAACATCAAAACTAAATATGGCCTGAAGAAGAGCGTATTCACGTCGAAACGTCTCTTAACCTATAACATCTCGTTTTATTGACCTTGAGTTTGCAAAACAAACTATTTTTAAATACATCGTATACATCGTATACATCTTCACTATAATACATCTTCACTATAATAACATCAGAACTAAATATGGCCTGAAGAAGAGCGTATTCACGTTTGAAACGTCGCTAAACCTATAACATCTAGTTTTATTGACCTTGAGCCTGCAAAACAAACTATTTTTAAATAGATTGAAGAGGTCACTTAATAATTCCAACACATACTTTCACGGAGGGCACGCCGTATACATATTCACAATGGAATTCTATAATAACATCAAAACTAAATATAGCCTGAAGAAGAGCTAAACCTATAACATCTCGTTTAATTGACCTTGAGCCTGCAAAACAAACTATTTTTAAATAGATTGAAGAGGTCACTTAAACATACTTTCACGGAAGGCACGCCGTGTACATCTTCACAATGGAATTCTATAATAACATTAGAACTAAATATGGCCTGAATAACAGCGATTCACGTTTGAAACGTCGCTAAACCTATAACATCTCGTTTTATTGACCTTGAGCCTGCAAAACAAACTTTTTTAAACAGATTTAAAGGCCACTTTCAACACATACTTTCACGGAGGGCACGCCGTATACATCATACATCTTCACAATAAAATTCTATAATAACAGCAAAACTAAATTCAACACATACTTTCACGGAGGGCACGCCGTATACATCATACATCTTCACAATAAAATTCTATAATAACAGCAAAACTAAATATGGCCTAAATAAGAGCGTATTCAAGTTCGAAACGTCGCTAAACCTATAACATCTCGTTTTTTTGACCTTGAGCCTGCAAAACAAACTATTTTTAAATAGATTGAAGAGGTCACTTAATAATTCCAACACATACTTTCACGGAGGGCATGCCGTATACATCTTCACAATGGAATTCTATAATAACATCAAATCTAAATATGGCCTAAAGAAGATAATAATTCCAACACATACTTTCACGGAAGGCACGCCGTATGTTCACAATGGAATTCTATTGTGAATTCATACATCTTGTATACATCATACATCTTCACAATAAAATTCTATAATAACATCAAAACTAAATATGGCCTAAGGAAGAGCGTATTCACGATCGAAACGTCGCTAAACCTATAACATCTCGTTTTATTGACCTTCAGCCTGCGAAACAAACTATTTTTAAATAGATTGAAGAGGTCACTTAATAATTCCAACACATACTTTCACGGAGGGCACGCCGTGTACATCTTCACAATGGAATTCTATAATAACATCAGAACTAAATATGGCCTCCGTATTCACGTTTGAAACGTCGCTAAACCTATAACATCTCGTTTTATTGACCTTGAGCCTGCAAAACAAACTTTTTTAAATAGATTTAAAGGTCACTTTATAATTTCAACACATACTTTCACGGAGGGCACGCCGTATACATCATACATCTTCACAATAAAATTCTATAATAACAGCAAAACTAAATATGGCCTAAAGAAGAGCGTTTTCAAGTTCGAAACGTCGCTAAACCTATAACATCTCGTTTTATTGACATTCAGCCTGCAAAACAAACTATTTTTAAATAGATTGAAGAGGTCACTTAATAATTCCAACACATACTTTCACGGAGGGTACGCCGTGGATATCTTCACAATGGAATTCTTGATAACATCAGAACTAAATATGGCCTGAAGAACAGCGTATTAACGTTTGAAACGGCGTTTAATTTATAACATCTCGTTTTATTGACCTTGAGCATGCAAAACAAACTATTATTAAATAGATTGAATAGGTCACTTAATAATTCCAACACATACTTTCACGGAGGGCAAGCCGTATACATCTTCACTATAATAACATCAGAACTAAATATGGCCTGAATAACAGTGTATTCACGCTCGCAACGTCGCTAAACCTATAACATCTAGTTTTATTGACCTTGAGCAAAACAAACTATTTTTATATAGAATTAAGAGGTAACTTGATAATTCCAACACATACTTTCACGGAGGGCACGCCGTATACATCTTCACTATAATAACAGCAGAACTAAATATGGCCTGAAGAAGAGCGTATTCACGTTTAAAACGTCGCTAAACCTATAACATCTAGTTTTATTGACCTTGAGCTTGCAAAACAACCTATTTTTAAATAGATTGAATAGGTCGGTTGATAATTTTAACACATACTTTCACGGACGGCATGCCGTATACATCTTCACAATGAAATTCTATAACAACATCAAATCTAAATATGGCCTCAAGAAGATAATAATTCCAACACATACTTTCACGGAGGGCATGCCGTATACATCTTCACAATAATAACATCAGAACTAAATATGGCCTGAAGAAGAGCCTATTTACGTTCGAAACGTAGCTAAACCTATAACATCTCGTTTTATTGACCTTGAGCCTGCAAAACAAACTATTTTTAAATAGATTGAAAGGTCACGTAATAATTTCAACACATACTTTCACGGAGGGCAAGCCGTATACATCATACATCTTCACAATAAAATTCTATAATAACATCAAAACTAAATATGGCCTAAGGAAGAGCGTATTCACGATCGAAACGTCGCTAAACCTATAACATCTCGTTTTATTGACCTTCAGCCTGCGAAACAAACTATTTTTAAATAGATTGAAGAGGTCACTTAATAATTCCAACACATACTTTCACGGAGGGCACGCCGTGTACATCTTCACAATGGAATTCTATAATAACATCAGAACTAAATATGGCCTGAAGAACATCGTATTCACGTTTGAAACGTCGCTAAACCTATAACATCTCGTTTTATTGACCTTGAGCCTGCAAAACAAACTTTTTTAAATAGATTTAAAGGTCACTTTATAATTTCAACACATACTTTCACGGAGGGCACGCCGTATACATCATACATCTTCACAATAAAATTCTATAATAACAGCAAAACTAAATATGGCCTAAAGAAGAGCGTTTTCAAGTTCGAAACGTCGCTAAACCTATAACATCTCGTTTTATTGACATTCAGCCTGCAAAACAAACTATTTTTAAATAGATTGAAGAGGTCACTTAATAATTCCAACACATACTTTCACGGAGGGTACGCCGTGGATATCTTCACAATGGAATTCTTGATAACATCAGAACTAAATATGGCCTGAAGAACAGCGTATTAACGTTTGAAACGGCGTTTAATTTATAACATCTCGTTTTATTGACCTTGAGCATGCAAAACAAACTATTATTAAATAGATTGAATAGGTCACTTAATAATTCCAACACATACTTTCACGGAGGGCAAGCCGTATACATCTTCACTATAATAACATCAGAACTAAATATGGCCTGAATAACAGTGTATTCACGCTCGCAACGTCGCTAAACCTATAACATCTAGTTTTATTGACCTTGAGCAAAACAAACTATTTTTATATAGAATTAAGAGGTAACTTGATAATTCCAACACATACTTTCACGGAGGGCACGCCGTATACATCTTCACTATAATAACAGCAGAACTAAATATGGCCTGAAGAAGAGCGTATTCACGTTTAAAACGTCGCTAAACCTATAACATCTAGTTTTATTGACCTTGAGCTTGCAAAACAACCTATTTTTAAATAGATTGAATAGGTCGGTTGATAATTTTAACACATACTTTCACGGACGGCATGCCGTATACATCTTCACAATGAAATTCTATAACAACATCAAATCTAAATATGGCCTCAAGAAGATAATAATTCCAACACATACTTTCACGGAGGGCATGCCGTATACATCTTCACAATAATAACATCAGAACTAAATATGGCCTGAAGAAGAGCCTATTTACGTTCGAAACGTAGCTAAACCTATAACATCTCGTTTTATTGACCTTGAGCCTGCAAAACAAACTATTTTTAAATAGATTGAAAGGTCACGTAATAATTTCAACACATACTTTCACGGAGGGCAAGCCGTATACATCATACATCTTCACAATAAAATTCTATAATAACATCAAAACTAAATATGGCCTAAAGAAGAGCATATTCACGATCGAAACGTCGCTAAACCTATAACATCTCGTTTTATTGGCCTTCAGCCTGCAAAACAAACTATTTTTAAATAGATTGAAGAGGTCACTTAATAATTTCAACACATACTTTCACGGAGGGCACGCTGTATACATCAGAACTAAATATGGCCTGAAGAAGAGCGTATTCACGTTCGAAACGTAGCTAAACCTATAACATCTCGTTTTATGGACCTTGAGCCTGCAAAACAAACTTTTTTAAATAGATTTAAAGGTCACTTAATAATTTCAACACATACTTTCACGGAGGGCCGCATACATCTTCACAATGGAATTCTATAGTAACATCAAAACTAAATATGGCCTGAAGAAGAGCGTATTCATGTCGAAACGTCTCTAAACCTATAACATCTCGTTTTATTGACCTTGAGTTTGCAAAACAAACTATTTTTAAATAGATTGAAGACGTCACTTTATTAAGAATTATTTTTCTAATACATACTTTCACGGACGGCACGCTGTATACATCTTCACAATGAAATTCTATAATATAATAATATAATAACATCAAAATATAATAACATCAAAACTAAATATGGCCTGAAGAAGAGCGTATGTACGTTCAAAACGTGCCTGAAGAAGAGCGTATTCACGTCGAAACGTCTCTAAACCTATAACATCTCGTTTTATTGACCTTGAGTTTGCAAAACAAACTATTTTTAAATAGATTGAAGAGGTCACTTTATTAAGAATTATTTTTCTAATACATACTTTCACGGACGGCACGCTGTATACATCTTCACAATGAAATTCTATAATATAATAATATAATAACATCAAAATATAATAACATCAAAACTAAATATGGCCTGAAGAAGAGCGTATGTACGTTCAAAACGTCGCTAAACCTATTTATTGACCTTGAGCCTCCAAAACAAAGTATTTTTAAATAGATTGAAGAGGTCACTTAATAATTCCAACACATACTTTTACGGAGGACACGCCTTGTACATCTTCACAATGGAATTCTATAATAACATCAGAACTAAATATGGCCTGAAGAACAGCGTATTCACATTTGAAACGTCGCTAAACCTATAACATCTCGTTTTATTGACCTTGAGCATGCAAAACAAACTATTATTAAATAGACTGAATAGGTCACTTAATAATTCCAACACATACTTTCACGGAGGGCACGCCGTATACATCTTCACTATAATAACATCAGAACTAAATATGGCCTGAAGAAGAGCGTATTCACGTTTGAAACGTCGCTAAACCTATAACATCTAGTTTTATTGACCTTGAGCCTGCAAAACAAACTATTTTTAAATAGATTGAAGAGGTCACTTAATAATTTCAACACATACTTTCACGGAGGGCAAGCCGTATACATCATACATCTTCACAATAAAATTCTATAATAACATCAAAACTAAATATGGCCTATAGAAAAGCGTATTCACGATCGAAACGTCGCTAAACCTATAACATCTCGTTTTATTGACCTTCAGCCTGCAAAACAAACTATTTTTAAATAGATTGAAGAGGTCACTTAATAATTCCAACACATACTTTCACGAAGGGCACGCCGTTTATTGACCTTGAGCCTCCAAAACAAACTATTTTTAAATAGATTGAAGAGGTCACTTAATAATTCCAACACATACTTTCACGGAGGGCACGCCTTGTACATCTTCACAATGGAATTCTATAATAACATCAGAACTAAATATGGCCTGAAGAACAGCGTATTTACATTTGAAACGTCGCTAAACCTATAACATCTCGTTTTATTGACCTTGAGCATGCAAAACAAACTATTATTAAATAGATTGAATAGGTCACTTAATAATTCCAACACATACTTTCACGGAGGGCACGCTGTATACATCTTCACTATAATAACATCAGAACTAAATATGGCGTGAAAAAGAGCGTATTCACGTTTGAAACGTCGCTAAACCTATAACATCTAGTTTTATTGACCTTGAGCCTGCAAAACAAACTATTTTTAAATAGATTTAAAGGTCACTTAATAATTCCAGAGGGCACGCCGTATACATATTCACAATGGAATTCTATAATAACATCAAAACTAAATATAGCCTGAAGAAGAGCTAAACCTATAACATCTCGTTTAATTGACCTTGAGCCTGCAAAACAAACTATTTTTAAATAGATTGAAGAGGTCACTTAATAATTCCAACACATACTTTCAGGAAGGGCATGCCGTATACATCTTCACAATGTAATTCTATAATAACATCAAATCTAAATATGGCCTCAAGAAGATAATAATTCCAACACATACTTTCACGGAAGGCACGCCGTATACATCTTCACAATGGAATTCTATAATAACATCAGAACTAAATATGGCCTGAAGAACAGCGATTCACGTTTGAAACGTCCCTAAACCTATAACATCTCGTTTTATTGACCATGAGCCTGCAAAACAAACTTTTTTAAAAAGATTTAAAGGTCACTTAATAATTTCAGCACATACTTTCACGGAGGGCACGCCGTATACATCATACATCTTCACAATAAAATTCTATAATAACAGCAAAACTAAATATGGCCTAAATAAGAGCGTATTCAATTTCGAAACGTCGCTAAACCTATAACATCTCGTTTTTTTGACCTTGAGCCTGCAAAACAAACTATTTTTAAATAGATTGAAGAGGTCAGTTAATAATTCCAACACATACTTTCACGGAGGGATGCCGTATACATTTTCACAATGGAATTCTATAATAACATCAAATCTAAATATGACCTCAAGAAGATAATAATTCCAACACATACTTTCACGGAAGGCACGCCGTTTACATCTTCACAATGGAATTCTATTGTGAATTCATACATCTTGTATATATCATACATCTTCACAATAAAATTCTATAATAACATCAAAACTAAATATGGCCTAAGGAAGAGCGTATTCACGATCGAAACGTCGCTAAACCTATAACATCGCGTTTTATTGACCTTCAGCCTGCAAAACAAACTATTTTTAAATAGATTGAAGAGGTCACTTAATAATTCCAACACATACTTTCACGGAGGGCACGCCGTTTACATATTCACAATGGAATTCTATAATAACATCAGAACTAAATATGGCCTGAAGAACATCGTATTCACGTTTGAAACGTCGCTAAACCTATAACATCTCGTTTTATTGACCTTGAGCCTGCAAAACAAACTTTTTTAAATAGATTTAAAGGTCACTTAATAATTTCAACACATACTTTCACGGAGGGCACGCCGTATACATCATACATCTTCACAATAAAATTCTATAATAACAGCAAAACTAAATATGGCATTGAGAAGAGCGTATTCACATTCGAAACGTCGCTAAACCTATAACATCTCGTTTTATTAACATTGAGCCTACAAAACAAACTATTTGAAAATATATTGAAGAGGTCACTTAATAATTCCAACACATACTTTCAAGGAGGGCACGCCGTATACATCTTCACATTGGAATTCTATATTAACATCAAAACTAAATATGGCCTGAGAAGAGCGTATTCACGTTCGAAAGGTCGTTAAACCTATAACATCTCGTTTTATTGACCTTAAGCCTGCAAAACAAACTATTTTTAAATAGATTGAAGAGGTCACTTATTAATTCCAACACATACTTTCACGGAGGGCACGCCGTATACATCTTCACAATGGAATTCTATAATAACATCAAAACAAAATATGGCCTGAAGAACAGCGTATTCACGTTCGAAACGTCGCTAAACCTATTGTTATAGTTTTATTGACCTTGAGCCTGCAAAACAAACTATTTTTTAATAGAATTAAGAGGTAACTTAATAATTCCAACACATACTTTCACGGAGGGCAGCCGTATACATATTCACAATGGAATTCTATATTAACATCAAAACTAAATATGGCCTGAAGAAGAGCGTATTTTTGTTCGAACCGTCGTTAAACCTATAATATCTCGTTTTATTGACCTTGAGCATGCAAAACAAACTATTTTCAAATATATTGAATAGGTCACTTAATAATTCCAACACATACTTTCACGGAGGGCACGCCGTATACATCTTCACATCTATAATAACATCAAAACTAAATATGGCCTGAAGAAGAGCGTATTCACATTCGAAACGTCGCTAAACCTATAACATCTCGTTTTATTGACCTTGAGCCTGCAAAGGAAGAAGAGCGTATTCACATTCGAAACGTCGCTAAACCTATAACATCTCGTTTTATTGACCTTGAGCCTGCAAAACAAACTATTTTAAATAGATTGAAGATTAATAATTCCAACACATACTTTCACGGAGGGCACGCCGTATACATCTTCACAATGGAATTCTATAATAACATCAAAACAAAATATGGCCTGAAGAACAGCGTATTCACGTTCGAAACGTCGCTAAACCGATAACATCTAGTTTTATTGACCTTCAGCCTGCAAAACAAACTATTTTTAAATAGAATTAAGAGGTAACTTAATAATTCCAACACATACTTTCACGGAGGGCACGCCGTCTACATCTTCACAATGGAATTCTATATTAACATCAAAACTAAATATGGCCTGAAGAAGAGCGTATTTTTGTTCGAACCGTCGTTAAACCTATAACAACTCGTTTTATTGACATTGAGCCTGCAAAACAAACTATTTTTAAATAGATTGAAGAGGTCACTTAATAATTCCAACACATACTTTAACGGAGGGCACGCCGTATACATCATACATCTTCACAATAAAATTCTATAATAACATCAAAACTAAATATGGCCTGTAAAAGAGCGTATTTACATTCGAAACGGCGCTAAACCTATAACATCTCGTTTTATTGACCTTGAGGCTGCAAAACAAACTATTTTTAAATAGATTTAATAGGTCACTTAAATTATTAAGTTAAAATTATTTAACACATACTTTCACGGAGGGCACGCCGTATACATCTTCACAATGGAATACTAAATATGGCCTAAGGAAGAGCGTATTCACGATCGAAACGTCGCTAAACCTATAACATCGCGTTTTATTGACCTTCAGCAAGAACAGCGTATTCACGTTCGAAACGTCGCTAAACCTATTGTTATAGTTTTATTGACCTTGAGCCTGCAAAACAAACTATTTTTTAATAGAATTAAGAGGTAACTTAATAATTCCAACACATACTTTCACGGAGGGCAGCCGTATACATATTCACAATGGAATTCTATATTAACATCAAAACTAAATATGGCCTGAAGAAGAGCGTATTTTTGTTCGAACCGTCGTTAAACCTATAATATCTCGTTTTATTGACCTTGAGCATGCAAAACAAACTATTTTCAAATATATTGAATAGGTCACTTAATAATTCCAACACATACTTTCACGGAGGGCACGCCGTATACATCTTCACATCTATAATAACATCAAAACTAAATATGGCCTGAAGAAGAGCGTATTCACATTCGAAACGTCGCTAAACCTATAACATCTCGTTTTATTGACCTTGAGCCTGCAAAGGAAGAAGAGCGTATTCACATTCGAAACGTCGCTAAACCTATAACATCTCGTTTTATTGACCTTGAGCCTGCAAAACAAACTATTTTAAATAGATTGAAGATTAATAATTCCAACACATACTTTCACGGAGGGCACGCCGTATACATCTTCACAATGGAATTCTATAATAACATCAAAACAAAATATGGCCTGAAGAACAGCGTATTCACGTTCGAAACGTCGCTAAACCGATAACATCTAGTTTTATTGACCTTCAGCCTGCAAAACAAACTATTTTTAAATAGAATTAAGAGGTAACTTAATAATTCCAACACATACTTTCACGGAGGGCACGCCGTCTACATCTTCACAATGGAATTCTATATTAACATCAAAACTAAATATGGCCTGAAGAAGAGCGTATTTTTGTTCGAACCGTCGTTAAACCTATAACATCTCGTTTTATTGACATTGAGCCTGCAAAACAAACTATTTTTAAATAGATTGAAGAGGTCACTTAATAATTCCAACACATACTTTAACGGAGGGCACGCCGTATACATCATACATCTTCACAATAAAATTCTATAATAACATCAAAACTAAATATGGCCTGTAAAAGAGCGTATTTACATTCGAAACGGCGCTAAACCTATAACATCTCGTTTTATTGACCTTGAGGCTGCAAAACAAACTATTTTTAAATAGATTTAATAGGTCACTTAAATTATTAAGTTAAAATTATTTAACACATACTTTCACGGAGGGCACGCCGTATACATCTTCACAATGGAATACTAAATATGGCCTAAGGAAGAGCGATCGAAACGTCGCTAAACCTATAACATCGCGTTTTATTGACCTTCAGCCTGCAAAACAAACTATTTTTAAATAGATTGAAGAGGTCACTTAATAATTCCAACACATACTTTCACGGAGGGCACGCCGTTTACATATTCACAATGGAATTCTATAATAACATCAGAACTAAATATGGCCTGAAGAACATCGTATTCACGTTTGAAACGTCGCTAAACCTATAACATCTCGTTTTATTGACCTTGAGCCTGCAAAACAAACTTTTTTAAATAGATTTAAAGGTCACTTAATAATTTCAACACATACTTTCACGGAGGGCACGCCGTATACATCATACATCTTCACAATAAAATTCTATAATAACAGCAAAACTAAATATGGCCTAAAGAAGAGCGTATTCACATTCGAAACGTCGCTAAACCTATAACATCTCGTTTTATTAACATTGAGCCTACAAAACAAACTATTTGAAAATATATTGAAGAGGTCACTTAATAATTCCAACACATACTTTCAAGGAGGGCACGCCGTATACATCTTCACATTGGAATTCTATATTAACATCAAAACTAAATATGGCCTGAGAAGAGCGTATTCACGTTCGAAAGGTCGTTAAACCTATAACATCTCGTTTTATTGACCTTAAGCCTGCAAAACAAACTATTTTTAAATAGATTGAAGAGGTCACTTATTAATTCCAACACATACTTTCACGGAGGGCACGCCGTATACATCTTCACAATGGAATTCTATAATAACATCAAAACAAAATATGGCCTGAAGAACAGCGTATTCACGTTCGAAACGTCGCTAAACCTATTGTTATAGTTTTATTGACCTTGAGCCTGCAAAACAAACTATTTTTTAATAGAATTAAGAGGTAACTTAATAATTCCAACACATACTTTCACGGAGGGCAGCCGTATACATATTCACAATGGAATTCTATATTAACATCAAAACTAAATATGGCCTGAAGAAGAGCGTATTTTTGTTCGAACCGTCGTTAAACCTATAATATCTCGTTTTATTGACCTTGGGCCTGAAGAACAGCGTATTCACATTTGAAACGTCGCTAAACCTATAACATCTCGTTTTATTGACCTTGAGCATGCAAAACAAACTATTATTAAATAGACTGAATAGGTCACTTAATAATTCCAACACATACTTTCACGGAGGGCACGCCGTATACATCTTCACTATAATAACATCAGAACTAAATATGGCCTGAAGAAGAGCGTATTCACGTTTGAAACGTCGCTAAACCTATAACATCTAGTTTTATTGACCTTGAGCCTGCAAAACAAACTATTTTTAAATAGATTGAAGAGGTCACTTAATAATTCACGGAGGGCACGCCGTATACATATTCACAATGGAATTCTATAATAACATCAAAACTAAATATAGCCTGAAGAAGAGCTAAACCTATAACATCTCGTTTAATTGACCTTGAGCCTGCAAAACAAACTATTTTTAAATAGATTGAAGAGGTCACTTAATAATTCCAACACATACTTTCACGTATACATCTTCACAATGGAATTCTATAATAACATCAAATCTAAATATGGCTTCAAGAAGATAATAATTCCAACACATACTTTCACGGAAGGCACGCCGTATACATCTTCACAATGGAATTCTATTAAAACATCAAAACTACATATGGATTGAAGAAGAGCGTATTCACATTCGAAACGTTGCTAAACCTATAAGATCTCGTTTTATTGAACTTCAGCCTGCAAAATAAACTATTTTTAAATAGATTGAAGAGGTCACTTAAACATACTTTCACGGAGGGCACGCCGTGTACATCTTCACAATGGATTCTATAATAACATCAGAACTAAATATGGCCTGAAGAACAGCGATTCACGTTTGAAACGTCGCTAAACCTATACATCTAGTTTTATTGACCTTGAGCCTGCAAAACAAACTTTTTTAAAAAGATTTAAAGGTCACTTCAGCACATACTTTCACGGAGGGCACGCCGTATACATCATACATCTTCACAATAAAATTCTATAATAACAGCAAAACTAAATATGGCCTAAATAAGAGCGTATTCAAGTTCGAAACGTCGCTAAACCTATAACATCTCGTTTTTTCGACCTTGAGCCTGCAAAACAAACTAAATCACTAAATAATTCCAACACATACTTTCACGGAGGGCACGCCGTATACATCTTCACAATGGAATTCTATAATAACATCAAAACAAAATATGGCCTGAAGAACAGCGTATTCACGTTCGAAACGTCGCTAAACCGATAACATCTAGTTTTATTGACCTTCAGCCTGCAAAACAAACTATTTTTAAATAGAATTAAGAGGTAACTTAATAATTTAAACACATACTTTCACGGAGGGCACGCCGTCTACATCTTAACAATGGAATTATATATTAACATCAAAACTAAATATGGCCTGTAAAAGAGCGTATTTACATTCGAAACGGCGCTAAACCTATAACATCTCGTTTTATTGACCTTGAGGCTGCAAAACAAACTATTTTTAAATAGATTTAATAGGTCACTTAATAATTTTAACACATACTTTCACGGAGGGCACGCCGTATACATCTTCACAATGGAATTCTATAATAACATCAAAACTAAATATGGCCTGAAGAACAGCGTATTCACGTTCGAAACGTTGCTAAACCTATAACATCTCGTTTTATTGACCTTCAGCCTGCAAAACAAACTATTTTTAAATAGATTGAATAGGTCACTTAATAATTCCAACAAATATTTTCACGGAGGGCACGCCATATACATCTTCACAATGGAATTCTATAATAACATCAAAACTAAAAATGTCATATTCACGTTCGAAACGTCGCTAAACCTATACAATCTCGTTTTATTGACCTTAAGCCTGAAAAACAAACTATTTTTAAATATATTGAAGATGTCACTCAATAATTCCAACACGGAGGGCACGACACATCTTCACAATGGAATTCTATAATAACATCAAAACAAAATATGGCCTGAAGAACAGCGTATTCACGTTCGAAACGTCGCTAAACCTATAACATCTAGTTTTATTGTCCTTGAGCCTGCAAAACAAACTATTTTTATATAGTAATTTAATAATTCCAACACATACTTTCACGGAGGGCACGCCGTATACATCTTCACTATAATAACATCAGAACTAAATATGGCCTAAAGAAGAGCGTATTCACGTTTGAAACGTCGCTAAACCTATAACATCTCGTTTTATTGACCTTGAGCATGCAAAACAAACTATTTTTAAATAGATTGAAGAGGTCACTTAATAATTCCAACACATACTTTCACGGAGGGCACGCCGTATACATATTCACAATGGAATTCTATAATAACATCAAAACTACATATGGATTGAAGAAGAGCGTATTCACATTCGAAACGGCGCTAAACCTATAACATCTCGTTTTATTGACCTTCAAACTGCAAAACAAACTATTTTTAAATAGATTGAAAAGGTCACTTAATAATTTCAACACATACTTTCACGGAGGGCACGCCGTATACATCTTCACTATAATAACATTGTATATACATTTCTATAGTATTTTCATGCTGAATAATCACCGCCTGGTCATCTTGAGAAACGTGTGATAAACACATTTTTAGGTTCGTGCATTTAATAATTGTCTATTCTGTAACGCTGACAACAGTCGTAAACATATATTATTTTTGTTTTGTTTACGACTCTTGTCAAGGAAATATGGATTTTAGAGCCAATAAAATACATTACATATAATTAATTTGTTTCGTAGACGACTATTGTTAGAGTAACAGAATAGACACTTAGTAAATGTAAGAACCTCCAAATGTGCAGTTAACAACTTTCTTTAGATGGCGCTGCTCCATGGTTGTACTATAGAAATTTATATACAATGATAATAACATCAGAACTAAATATGGCCTGAAGAAGAGCGTATTCACGTTCGAAACGTAGCTAAACCTATAACATCTCGTTTTATTGACCTTGAGCCTGCAAAACAAACTATTTTTAAATAGATTGAAAGGTCACTTAATAATTTCAACACATACTTTCACGGAGGGCATGCCGTATACATCTTCACAATGGAATTCTATAATAACATCAAATCTAAATATGGCCTCAAGAAGATAATAATTCCAACACATACTTTCACGGAAGGCACGCCGTATACATCTTCACAATGGAATTCTATTGTGAATTCATACATCTTGTATACATCATACATCTTCACAATAAAATTCTATATTAACATCAAAACTAAATATGGCCTAAGGAAGAGCGTATTCACGATCGAAACGTCGCTAAACCTATAACATCTCGTTTTATTGACCTTCAGCCTGCAAAACAAACTATTTTTAAATAGATTTTTAAATAGATTGAAAGGTCACTTAATAACTCCAACACATACTTTCACGGAGGGCACGCCGTGTACATCTTCACAATGGAATTCTATAATAACATCAGAACTAAATATGGCCTGAAGAACATCGTATTCACGTTTGAAACGTCGCTAAACCTATAACATCTCGTTTTATTGACCTTGAGCCTGCAAAACAAACTTTTTTAAATAGATTTAAGGTCATATAATAATTTCAACACATACTTTCACGGAGAGCACGCCGTATACATCATACATCTTCACAATAAAATTCTATAATAACAGCAAAACTAAATAAATATGGCCTAAAGAAGAGCGTTTTCAAGTTCGAAACGTCGCTAAACCTATAACATCTCGTTTTATTGACATTCAGCCTGCAAAACAAACTATTTTTAAATAGATTGAAGAGGTCACTTAATAATTCCAACACATACTTTCACTTTATTTTCTAAATAGATTGAAAAGGTCACTTAATAATTCCAACACAAACTTTGACTAAATATGGCCTGAAGAAGATCGTATTCACATTCGAAACGTCGCTAAACCTATAACATCTCGTTTTATTGACCTTGAGCCTGCAAAACAAACTATTTTAAATAGATTGAAGAGGTCACTTAATAATTCCAACACAAACTTTCACGGAGGCCACGCCGTATACATCTTCACAATGGAATTCTATAATAACATCAAAACTAAATATGGCCTGAAGAACAGCATATTCACGTTCGAAACGTCGCTAAACCTATAACATCTCGTTTTATTGACCTTAAGCCTGCAAAACAAACTATTTTTAAATAGATTGAAGAGGTCACTAAATAATTCCAACACATACTTTCACGGAGGGCACGCCGTATACATCTTCACAATGGAATTCTATAATAACATCAAAACAAAATATGGCCTGAAGAACAGCGTATTCACGTTCGAAACGTCGCTAAACCGATAACATCTAGTTTTATTGACCTTCAGCCTGCAAAACAAACTATTTTTAAATAGAATTAAGAGGTAACTTAATAATTTAAACACATACTTTCACGGAGGGCACGCCGTCTACATCTTCACAATGGAATTATATATTAACATCAAAACTAAATATGGCCTGTAAAAGAGCGTATTTACATTCGAAACGGCGCTAAACCTATAACATCTCGTTTTATTGACCTTGAGCCTGCAAAACAAACTTTTTTAAATAGATTTAAGGTCATATAATAATTTCAACACATACTTTCACGGAGGGCACGCCGTATACATCATACATCTTCACAATAAAATTCTATAATAACAGCAAAACTAAATAAATATGGCCTAAAGAAGAGCGTTTTCAAGTTCGAAACGTCGCTAAACCTATAACATCTCGTTTTATTGACATTCAGCCTGCAAAACAAATTATTTTTAAATAGATTGAAGAGGTCACTTAATAATTCCAACACATACTTTCACTTTATTTTCTAAATAGATTGAAAAGGTCACTTAATAATTCCAACACAAACTTTGACTAAATATGGCCTGAAGAAGATCGTATTCACATTCGAAACGTCGCTAAACCTATAACATCTCGTTTTATTGACCTTGAGCCTGCAAAACAAACTATTTTAAATAGATTGAAGAGGTCACTTAATAATTCCAACACAAACTTTCACGGAGGCCACGCCGTATACATCTTCACAATGGAATTCTATAATAACATCAAAACTAAATATGGCCTGAAGAACAGCATATTCACGTTCGAAACGTCGCTAAACCTATAACATCTCGTTTTATTGACCTTAAGCCTGCAAAACAAACTATTTTTAAATAGATTGAAGAGGTCACTAAATAATTCCAACACATACTTTCACGGAGGGCACGCCGTATACATCTTCACAATGGAATTCTATAATAACATCAAAACAAAATATGGCCTGAAGAACAGCGTATTAACGTTCGAAACGTCGCTAAACCGATAACATCTAGTTTTATTGACCTTCAGCCTGCAAAACAAACTATTTTTAAATAGAATTAAGAGGTAACTTAATAATTTAAACACATACTTTCACGGAGGGCACGCCGTCTACATCTTCACAATGGAATTATATATTAACATCAAAACTAAATATGGCCTGTAAAAGAGCGTATTTACATTCGAAACGGCGCTAAACCTATAACATCTCGTTTTATTGACCTTGAGGCTGCAAAACAAACTATTTTTAAATAGATTTAATAGGTCACTTAATAATTTTAACACATACTTTCACGGAGGGCACGCCGTATACATCTTCACAATGGAATTCTATAATAACATCAAAACTAAATATGGCCTGAAGAACAGCGTATTCACGTTCGAAACGTTGCTAAACCTATAACATCTCGTTTTATTGACCTTCAGCCTGCAAAACAAACTATTTTTAAATAGATTGAATAGGTCACTTAATAATTCCAACAAATATTTTCACGGAGGGCACGCCATATACATCTTCACAATGGAATTCTATAATAACATCAAAACTAAAAATGTCATATTCACGTTCGAAACGTCGCTAAACCTATACAATCTCGTTTTATTGACCTTAAGCCTGAAAAACAAACTATTTTTAAATATATTGAAGATGTCACTCAATAATTCCAACACGGAGGGCACGACACATCTTCACAATGGAATTCTATAATAACATCAAAACAAAATATGGCCTGAAGAACAGCGTATTCACGTTCGAAACGTCGCTAAACCTATAACATCTAGTTTTATTGTCCTTGAGCCTGCAAAACAAACTATTTTTATATAGAATTAAGAGGTAATTTAATAATTCCAACACATACTTTCACGGAGGGCACGCCGTATACATCTTCACTATAATAACATCAGAACTAAATATGGCCTAAAGAAGAGCGTATTCACGTTTGAAACGTCGCTAAACCTATAACATCTCGTTTTATTGACCTTGAGCATGCAAAACAAACTATTTTTAAATAGATTGAAGAGGTCACTTAATAATTCCAACACATACTTTCACGGAGGGCACGCCGTATACATATTCACAATGGAATTCTATAATAACATCAAAACTACATATGGATTGAAGAAGAGCGTATTCACATTCGAAACGGCGCTAAACCTATAACATCTCGTTTTATTGACCTTCAAACTGCAAAACAAACTATTTTTAAATAGATTGAAGAGGTCACTTAATAATTTCAACACATACTTTCACGGAGGGCACGCCGTATACATCTTCACTATAATAACATCAGAACTAAATATGGCCTGAAGAAGAGCGTATTCACGTTCGAAACGTAGCTAAACCTATAACATCTCGTTTTATTGACCTTGAGCCTGCAAAACAAACTATTTTTAAATAGATTGAAAGGTCACTTAATAATTTCAACACATACTTTCACGGAGGGCAAGCCGTATACATCATACATCTTCACAATAAAATTCTATAATAACATCAAAACTAAATATGGCCTTAAGTGTATACATCTTCACTATAATAACATCAGAACTAAATATGGCCTGAAGAAGAGCGTATTCACGATCGAAACGTCGCTAAACCTATAACATCTCGTTTTATTGACCTTCAGCCTGCAAAACAAACTATTTTTAAATAGATTGAAGAGGTCACTAAATAATTCCAACACATACTTTCACGGAGGGCACTCCGTTTATTGACCTTGAGCCTCCAAAACAAACTATTTTTAAATAGATTGAAGAGGTCACTTAATTCCAACACATACTTCACAATGGAATTCTATAATAACATCAGAACTAAATATGGCCTGAAGAACAGCGTATTCACATTTGAAACGTCGCTAAACCTATAACATCTCGTTTTATTAACCTGAGCATGCAAAACAAACTATTATTAAATAGATTGAATAGGTCACTTAATAATTCCAACACATACTTTCACGGAGGGCACGCCGTATACATCTTCACTATAATAACATCAGAACTAAATATGGCCTGAAGAAGAGCGTATTCACGTTTGAAACGTCGCTAAACCTATAACATCTAGTTTTATTGACCTTGAGCCTGCAAAACAAACTATTTTTAAATAGATTGAAGAGGTCACTTAATAATTCCAGCACATACTTTCACGGAGGGCACGCCGTATACATATTCACAATGGAATTCTATAATAACATCAAAACTAAATATAGCCTGAAGAAGAGCTAAACCTATAACATCTCGTTTAATTGACCTTGAGCCTGCAAAACAAACTATTTTTAAATAGATTGAAGAGGTCACTTAATAATTCCAACACATACTTTCACGGAGGGCATGCCGTATACATCTTCACAATGTATGTAATTCTATAATAACATCAAATCTAAATATGGCGTCAAGAAGATAATAATTCCAACACATACTTTCACGGAAGGCACGCCGTATACATCTTCACAATGGAATTCTATAATAACATCAGAACTAAATATGGCCTGAAGAACAGCGATTCACGTTTGAAACGTCGCTAAACCTATAACATCTCGTTTTATTGACCTTGAGCCTGCAAAACAAACTTTTTTAAAAAGATTTAAAGGTCACTTAATACTTTCAGCACATACTTTCCAACACATACTTTCACGGAGGGATGCCGTATACATTTTCACATTGGAATTCTATAATAACATCAAATCTAAATATGGCCTCAAGAAGATAATAATTCCAACACATACTTTCACGGAAGGCACGCCGTATACATCTTCACAATGGAATTCTATTGTGAATTCATACATCTTGTATATATCATACATCTTCACAATAAAATTCTATAATAACATCAAAACTAAATATGGCCTAAGGAAGAGCGTATTCACGATCGAAACGTCGCTAAACCTATAACATCGCGTTTTATTGACCTTCAGCCTGCAAAACAAACTATTTTTAAATAGATTGAAGAGGTCACTTAATAATTCCAACACATACTTTCACGGAGGGTACGCCGTTTACATCTTCACAATGGAATTCTATAATAACATCAGAACTAAATATGGCCTGAAGAACATCGTATTCACGTTTGAAACGTCGCTAAACCTATAACATCTCGTTTTATTGACCTTGAGCCTGCAAAACAAACTTTTTTAAATAGATTTAAAGGTCACTTAATAATTTCAACACACACTTTCACGGAGGGCACGCCATATACATCATACATCTTCACAATAAAATTCTATAATAACAGCAAAACTAAATATGGCCTAAAGAAGAGCGTTTTCAAGTTCGAAACGTCGCTAAACCTATAACATCTCGTTTTATTGACATTCAGCCTGCAAAACAAACTATTTTTAAATAGATTGAAGAGGTCACTTAATAATTCCAACACATACTTTCACGGAGGGCACGCCGTGGATATCTTCACAATGGAATTCTTAATAACATCAGAACTAAATATGGCCTGAAGAACAGCGTATTCACGTTTGAAACGGCGTTTAACCTATAACATCTCGTTTTATTGACCTTGATCATGCAAAACAAACTATTATTAAAGAGATTGAATAGGTCACTTAATAATTCCAACACATACTTTCACGGAGGGCACGCCGTATACATCTTCACTATAATAACATCAGAACTAAATATGGCCTGAAGAACAGTGTATTCACGCTCGAAACGTCGCTAAACCTATAACATCTAGTTTTATTAACCTTGAGACTGCAAAACAAACTATTTTTATATAGAATTAAGATGTTACTTGATAATTCCAACACATACTTTCACGGAGGGCAACCCGTATACATCTTCACTATAATAACATCAGAACTAAATATGGCCTGAAGAAGAGCGTATTCACGTTTGAAACGTCGCTAAACCTATAACATCTAGTTGTATTGACCTTGAGCTTGCAAAACAAACTATTTTTAAATAGATTGAATAGGTCGCTTGATAATTTTAACACATACTTTCACGGACGGCATGCCGTATACATCTTCACAATGGAATTCTATAACAACATCAAATCTAAATATGGCCTCAAGAAGTTAATAATTCCAACACATACTTTCACGGAGGGCACGCCGTATACATCTTCACTATAATAACATCAGAACTAAATATGGCCTGAAGAACAGCGTATTCACGTTTGAAACGGCGCTTAACCTATAACATCTAGTTTTATTGACCTTGAGCATGCAAAACAAACTATTATTAAATAGATTGAATAGGTCACTTAATAATTCCAACACATACTTTCACGGAGGGCACGCCGTATACATCTTCACTATAATAACATCAGAACTAAATATGGCCTGAAGAACAGCGTATTCACGCTCGAAACGTCGCTTAACCTATAACATCTAGTTTTATTGACCTTGAGCCTGCAAAACAAACTATTTTTATATAGAATTAAGAGGTAACTTGATAATTCCAACACATACTTTCACGGATTGCACGCCGTATACATCACTATAATAACATCAGAACTAAATATGGCCTGAAGAAGAGCATATTCACGTTCGAAACTTCGCTAAATCTATAACATCTCGTTTTATTGACCTTGATCCTGCAAAACAAACTATTTTTTAAATAGATTAAAGAGGTCACTTAATAATTCCAACACATACTTTTACGGAGGGCACGCCGTATACATCTTCACAATGGAATTCTTTAATTATATCTATGTATCTATCTTGCTATCTATTTGTCTATCTATCTATCTGCTATCTATCTATATATCTATATATATATCTATCTATCTATCTATATATCTATATCTATTTATCTATCTATCTATATATCTATATATCTATCTATCTGTCTATCTATATCTATCTATCTGTCTATCTATATATATCTATCTATCTATCTATCTATATATCTATCTATATATCCATCTAGCGTATTCAAGTTCAAAACGTAGCTAAACCTATAACATCTCGTTTTATTGACCTTGAACCTGCAAAACAAACTATTTTTAAATAGATTGAATGGGTCACTTAATAATTTCAACACATACTTTCACGTCGGGCACGTCGTATACATCTTTACAATGGAGTTCTATAATAACATCAAAACTAAATATGGCATTGAGAAGAGCGTATTCACATTCGAAACGTCGCTAAACCTATAACATCTCGTTTTATTAACATTGAGCCTACAAAACAAACTATTTGAAAATATATTGAAGAGGTCACTTAATAATTCCAACACATACTTTCAAGGAGGGCACGCCGTATACATCTTCACATTGGAATTTTATATTAACATCAAAACTAAATATGGCCTGAGAAGAGCGTATTCACGTTCGAAAGGTCGTTAAACCTATAACATCTAATTTTATTGACCTTAAGCCTGCAAAACAAACTATTTTTAAATAGATTGAAGAGGTCACTTATTAATTCCAACACATACTTTCACGGAGGGCACGCCGTATACATCTTCACAATGGAATTCTATAATAACATCAAAACAAAATATGGCCTGAAGAACAGCGTATTCACGTTCGAAACGTCGCTAAACCTATTGTTATAGTTTTATTGACCTTGAGCCTGCAAAACAAACTATTTTTTAATAGAATTAAGAGGTAACTTAATAATTCCAACACATACTTTCACGGAGGGCACGCCGTATACATATTCACAATGGAATTCTATATTAACATCAAAACTAAATATGGCCTGAAGAAGAGCGTATTTTTGTTCGAACCGTCGTTAAACCTATAATATCTCGTTTTATTGACCTTGAGCATGTAAAACAAACTATTTTCAAATATATTGAATAGGTCACTTAATAATTCCAACACATACTTTCACGGAGGGCACGCCGTATACATCTTCACATCTATAATAACATCAAAACTAAATATGGCCTGAAGAAGAGCGTATTCACATTCGAAACGTCGCTAAACCTATAACATCTCGTTTTATTGACCTTGAGCCTGCAAAACAAACTATTTTAAATAGATTGAAGAGGTCACTTAATAATTCCAACACAAAGTTTAACGGAGGCCACGCCGTATACATCTTCACAATGGAATTCTATAATAACATCAAAACTAAATATGGCCTGAAGAACAGCATATTCACGTTCGAAACGTCGCTAAACCTATAACATCTCGTTTTATTGACCCTAAGCCTGCAAAACAAACTATTTTTAAATAGATTGAAGAGGTCACTAAATAATTCCATCTCGTGAAGAGCGTATCACGTTTGAAACGTCGCTAAACCTATAACATCTAGTTTTATTGACCTTGAGCCTGCAAAACAAACTATTTTTAAATAGATTGAAGAGGTCACTTAATAATTCCAGCACATACTTTCACGGAGGGCACGCCGTATACATATTCACAATGGAATTCCTATAATAACATCAAAACTAAATATAGCCTGAAGAAGAGCTAAACCTATAACATCTCGTTTAATTGACCTTGAGCCTGCAAAACAAACTATTTTTAAATAGATTGAAGAGGTCACTTAATAATTCCAACACATACTTTCACGGAGGGCATGCCGTATACATCTTCACAATGTAATTCTATAATAACATCAAATCTAAATATGGCCTCAAGAAGATAATAATTCCAACACATACTTTCACGGAAGGCACGCCGTATACATCTTCACAATGGAATTCTATTATAACATCAGAACTAAATATGGCCTGAAGAACAGCGATTCACGTTTGAAACGTCGCTAAACCTATAACATCTCGTTTTATTGACCATGAGCCTGCAAAACAAACTTTTTTAAAAAGATTTAAAGGTCACTTAATAATTTCAGCACATACTTTCACGGAGGGCACGCCGTATACATCATACATCTTCACAATAAAATTCTATAATAACAGCAAAACTAAATATGGCCTAAAGAAGAGCGTTTTCAAGTTCGAAACGTCGCTAAACCTATAACATCTCGTTTTATTGACATTCAGCCTGCAAAACAAACTATTTTTAAATAGATTGAAGAGGTCACTTAATAATTCCAACACATACTTTAACGGAGGGCACGCCGTATACATCATACATCTTCACAATAAAATTCTATAATAACATCAAAACTAAATATGGCCTGAAGAACAGCGTATTTACATTCGAAACGGCGCTAAACCTATAACTTGAGGCTGCAAAACAAACTATTTTTAAATAGATTTAATAGGTCACTTAAATTATTAAGTTAAAATTATTTAACACATACTTTCACGGAGGGCACGCCGTATACATCTTCACAATGGAATTCTATAATAACATCAAAACTAAATATGGCCTGAAGAACAGCGTATTCACGTTCGAAACGTCGCTAAACCTATAACATCTCGTTTTATTGACCTTCAGCCTGCAAACCAAACTATTTTTAAATAGATTGAATAGGTCACTTAATAATTCCAACAAATATTTTCACGGAGGGCACGCCGTATACATCTTCACAATGGAATTCTATAATAACATCAAAACTAAAAATGTCATATTCACGTTCGAAACGTCGCTAAACCTATACAATCTCGTTTTATTGACCTTAAGCCTGAAAAACAAACTATTTTTAAATATATTGAAGATGTCACTCAATAATTCCAACACATACTTTTACGGAGGGCACGATACATCTTCTCAATGGAATTCTATAATAACATCAAAACAAAATATGGCCTGAAGAACAGCGTATTCACGTTCGAAACGTCGCTAAACCTATAACATCTAGTTTTATTGACCTTGAGCCTGCAAAACAAACTATTTTTATATAGAATTAAGAGGTAACTTAATAATTCCAACACATACTTTCACGGAGGGCACGCCGTATACATATTCACAATGGAATTCTATATTAACATCAAAACTAAATATGGCCTGAAGAAGAGCGTATTTTTGTTCGAACCGTCGTTAAACCTATAATATCTCGTTTTATTGACCTTGAGCATGTAAAACAAACTATTTTCAAATATATTGAATAGGTCACTTAATAATTCCAACACATACTTTCACGGAGGGCACGCCGTATACATCTTCACATCTATAATAACATCAAAACTAAATATGGCCTGAAGAAGA
Organism: Baccha elongata; assembly: GCA_951217065.1. Classification (NCBI taxonomy): domain Eukaryota; kingdom Metazoa; phylum Arthropoda; class Insecta; order Diptera; family Syrphidae; genus Baccha; species Baccha elongata. The sequence continues at coordinate 95,732 of CATNUY010000037.1, forward strand.
GCGTATTCACATTCGAAACGTCGCTAAACCTATAACATCTCGTTTTATTGACCTTGAGCCTGCAAAACAAACTATTTTAAATAGATTGAAGAGGTCACTTAATAATTCCAACACAAAGTTTAACGGAGGCCACGCCGTATACATCTTCACAATGGAATTCTATAATAACATCAAAACTAAATATGGCCTGAAGAACAGCATATTCACGTTCGAAACGTCGCTAAACCTATAACATCTCGTTTTATTGACCCTAAGCCTGCAAAACAAACTATTTTTAAATAGATTGAAGAGGTCACTAAATAATTCCATCTCGTGAAGAGCGTATTCACGTTTGAAACGTCGCTAAACCTATAACATCTCGTTTTATTGACCTTGAGCCTGCAAAACAAACTTTTTTAAATAGATTTAAAGGTCACTTAATAATTTCAACACACACTTTCACGGAGGGCACGCCGTATACATCATACATCTTCACAATAAAATTCTATAATAACAGCAAAACTAAATATGGCCTAAAGAAGAGCGTTTTCAAGTTCGAAACGTCGCTAAACCTATAACATCTCGTTTGACATTCAGCCTGCAAAACAAACTATTTTTAAATAGATTGAAGAGGTCACTTAATAATTCCAACACATACTTTCACGGAGGGCACGCCGTGGATATCTTCACAATGGAATTCTTAATAACATCAGAACTAAATATGGCCTGAAGAACAGCGTATTCACGTTTGAAACGGCGTTTAACCTATAACATCTCGTTTTATTGACCTTGATCATGCAAAACAAACTATTATTAAAGAGATTGAATAGGTCACTTAATAATTCCAACACATACTTTCACGGAGGGCAATCCGTATACATCTTCACTATAATAACATCAGAACTAAATATGGCCTGAAGAAGAGCGTATTCACGTTTGAAACGTCGCTAAACCTATAACATCTAGTTGTATTGACCTTGAGCTTGCAAAACAAACTATTTTTAAATAGATTGAATAGGTCGCTTGATAATTTTAACACATACTTTCACGGACGGCATGCCGTATACATCTTCACAATGGAATTCTATAACAACATCAAATCTAAATATGGCCTCAAGAAGTTAATAATTCCAACACATACTTTCACGGAGGGCACGCCGTATACATCTTCACTATAATAACATCAGAACTAAATATGGCCTGAAGAACAGCGTATTCACGTTTGAAACGGCGCTTAACCTATAACATCTAGTTTTATTGACCTTGAGCATGCAAAACAAACTATTATTAAATAGATTGAATAGGTCACTTAATAATTCCAACACATACTTTCACGGAGGGCACGCCGTATACATCTTCACTATAATAACATCAGAACTAAATATGGCCTGAAGAACAGCGTATTCACGCTCGAAACGTCGCTTAACCTATAACATCTAGTTTTATTGACCTTGAGCCTGCAAAACAAACTATTTTTATATAGAATTAAGAGGTAACTTGATAATTCCAACACATACTTTCACGGATTGCACGCCGTATACATCACTATAATAACATCAGAACTAAATATGGCCTGAAGAAGAGCATATTCACGTTCGAAACTTCGCTAAATCTATAACATCTCGTTTTATTGACCTTGATCCTGCAAAACAAACTATTTTTTAAATAGATTAAAGAGGTCACTTAATAATTCCAACACATACTTTTACGGAGGGCACGCCGTATACATCTTCACAATGGAATTCTTTAATTATATCTATGTATCTATCTTTCTATCTATTTGTCTATCTATCTATCTGCTATCTATCTATATATCTATCTATATATCTATCTATCTATCTATATATCTATATCTATTTAGTTTATGAATAGGAGAGGTTCTGGACTAGGAGGAATTGCTATGTTCATAAAAAAGGATATATGTTATGAACGACTTCCTACGCACACATTAAGCTATGATAGTCTTATTATAAAAATGAAAAATGGAGGGGAAAGTAAATATATTCATTCAGTTTATAGATCGCCGTCACTAAATAAAAGCCAATTCATAGATGAATTCGAATTATATACTAAGAACGATCAAGACGTAATGGTTCTAGGAGATATTAATATTGATACTCAAGACTATGATAACTCTGTCACTAAAAAATTTCTTGAAATGATGTCGTCGAAAGGCTTAATGAATGTGATAAAAAAAAGTACTCGAATAAACATGTCAACAGGCACCGGGACTTTAATCGACCCCTTGTTTGTTACAATGCCGAAAACCGATATAATTTCAGCAGTAATAGAAACCAATATATCCGATCATTTTACAACATTTTACGGTATAAAACAGCAAACGGAAGAAAAAAATACACATTGCGAATCATTAACAAAAATAAACCAAGGAAAAGTAAACCAACTCATACAACAAACAAACTGGCAAGAAATGTATGAAAATGAAAATGATGTTGATCGAATTTACAATAAATTTGTTGAGAAAATGTCGAATATATATGTTAATTCAACTGAAATCCAAAGAAAGAAAAAGCGTGAAAACAAAAATTGGATAACTCCATATATACTTGAGCTATGTAAAAAAAGAGACGAATTATATAGAAGATGGAAAAATAACCTAAGAAATGAAGTATACAAATCTGAATATAAAAAATATAGAAACCACGTTAACAAAAATATTCAATCACAGAAGTCAAATTTTTACAAAACAAAATTAGCAAACTCAAAACGTGATCCAAAAAAAACTTGGGGTATTATCAACGAGCTTCTGGGAAGAAATAAACTATCGATTGATGAAATAATTGAAAAAAATCTTTGTACTCAATCTAACGTAGCCGATATAGCCGAAAAATTTGCTGAATTTTTTTCCACACAAGCGTCCAAGATTGTACATTTATGTAATAAACAAACTTCCAATCAACCGAACCAATATATTGCTCAAACAATATATTTAGAAGAAGCCGATGAAATCGAAATTCGCAATATACTGTGCAAACTTAACAACAACAAAAGTCCAGGAGCTGACGGAATAAGAGCGTGCGACATAAAAATGAATGCAGATTATCTAACACCAATCATTCAAACTATTATCAACCGAAGTCTTTCACAAGGATGCGTTCCAAAAATTTTGAAGACATCAATTATTCGCCCTATCTATAAAGGAGGAAAGAAAAACGAAATTCAAAACTATAGACCCATTTCAATCTTGCCTGTTGTTGAAAAATGTTTAGAAGAAATTGTTGTGAGACGTTTAAACAAATTTATTGAGAAATACCGCTTACTAGAATCTAACCAGTATGGCTTCCAAAAAGGAAAAAGCACTGGAAAACTTCTTGGGGAATTCTGTAACACTGTAAATATGAGCCTCAATAAAAATTATCACGTGTTGGTAATGTTCGTGGACTTCAGCAAGGCATTTGACACGTTGAGCCACGAAAAACTGCTTGATGTCCTTTACAAAATTGGCATTAGAGGAACACTGTGGAAATGGATGAAGAGCTACCTCACAGGAAGAGCTTTTCAAGTCAAAATTTTAAGTTCAAAAAGTCAAGAAAAAATCTGCTCTCATGGTGTGCCACAGGGGTCAAAACTTGGTCCAGTTCTCTTTATACTTTTTACGAATGCGCTCCTTCAAGCTTTTAAGAACAGCACCGTTTTTGCATACGCAGATGACATAGCAATTGTTGTAAAACACAAATGTCTAAAAACAGCAATTTCAATAATGCAACAGGAGTTTGATGAGGTTTCGCGATGGTGTCACGATTTTGGATTGGTCGTCAATGCAACCAAAACTAAGCTTATGCATATTCGTACACCTAGTCAGCAAGAGGAGAGAATAAGTATCTTTCATCAAAACCCAAGATGTCCTACTTGGCAACAAAGTGATGCCATTGAATTAGTGAAATCAATAAAATATCTCGGAGTTACGATAGATGATCACTTTATATGGAGTAAACACATTAACAATGTTAGGCTCAGTTTGAGAAGTGCTATGTTTGCTCTTTTTTACATTGAAAAATATTCAACAAAAGATGTTCAAAAACAAGTTTACTTTTCGCTAGTTGAATCCCGATTAAGGTATGGAGTGCTCGCATGGGGAAATGCATCAAAAACACACATTGATAAGCTTGTTAATCTACAACATAGAATCATCAAAATAATTGACAAAAACTATCTTCATTTCAAGTTTTTGAGTGTAGACAACATTTTTAAGATGACAGCAATTCTAGAGTACTACGATGATTCAAGATTCCAGCAACGTATTTCGCACAATTTCAACACAAGAAGACGAGCCCTTGGTCTATTAGAAATTCCGGCGGTATACAACAATTATGGAAAAAGACAACTGAGTTATGCTTTACCATCAATGATGAATCAGCTTCCAACAAACTTAAAAAATATTCAAAATTTCAAAAAACGTAAAAAATGTATCAAAGTTTTTTTCTTAAACTAAATCGAAACATCAATTGAAATTGCTTTTTATTTTATTTTGTTATATACTTATCTACCTCAAAAAAAAAAAAAAAAAAAAATTCATTCAATATTAAATTTTCATCTTTTTGTAAAGTATCACTTTGATATTATAATTGAAAACAGTTTGTAACTTCAAAATCAATTCAAATAACTTTTAACTTTTCAAAATTCAACCACCCACAGATAAGCATAAAGCTTCGTGGGTAACACAAATATTGTAAAATCTTTAAAAGAATAAAAATTAATAAATCTAAAAAATCTAAAAATCTATCTATCTATTTATCTATATATCTATCTATCTGTCTATCTATATCTATCTATCTGTCTATCTATATATATCTATCTATCTATCTATCTATATATCTATCTATATATCCATCTAGCGTATTCAAGTTCGAAACGTAGCTAAACCTATAACATCTCGTTTTATTGACCTTGAACCTGCAAAACAAACTATTTTTAAATAGATTGAATGGGTCACTTAATAATTTCAACACATACTTTCACGTCGGGCACGTCGTATACATCTTTACAATGGAGTTCTATAATAACATCAAAACTAAATATGGCATTGAGAAGAGCGTATTCACATTCGAAACGTCGCTAAACCTATAACATCTCGTTTTATTAACATTGAGCCTACAAAACAAACTATTTGAAAATATATTGAAGAGGTCACTTAATAATTCCAACACATACTTTCAAGGAGGGCACGCCGTATACATCTTCACATTGGAATTTTATATTAACATCAAAACTAAATATGGCCTGAGAAGAGCGTATTCACGTTCGAAAGGTCGTTAAACCTATAACATCTAATTTTATTGACCTTAAGCCTGCAAAACAAACTATTTTTAAATAGATTGAAGAGGTCACTTATTAATTCCAACACATACTTTCACGGAGGGCACGCCGTATACATCTTCACAATGGAATTCTATAATAACATCAAAACAAAATATGGCCTGAAGAACAGCGTATTCACGTTCGAAACGTCGCTAAACCTATTGTTATAGTTTTATTGACCTTGAGCCTGCAAAACAAACTATTTTTTAATAGAATTAAGAGGTAACTTAATAATTCCAACACATACTTTCACGGAGGGCACGCCGTATACATATTCACAATGGAATTCTATATTAACATCAAAACTAAATATGGCCTGAAGAAGAGCGTATTTTTGTTCGAACCGTCGTTAAACCTATAATATCTCGTTTTATTGACCTTGAGCATGTAAAACAAACTATTTTCAAATATATTGAATAGGTCACTTAATAATTCCAACACATACTTTCACGGAGGGCACGCCGTATACATCTTCACATCTATAATAACATCAAAACTAAATATGGCCTGAAGAAGAGCGTATTCACATTCGAAACGTCGCTAAACCTATAACATCTCGTTTTATTGACCTTGAGCCTGCAAAACAAACTATTTTAAATAGATTGAAGAGGTCACTTAATAATTCCAACACAAAGTTTAACGGAGGCCACGCCGTATACATCTTCACAATGGAATTCTATAATAACATCAAAACTAAATATGGCCTGAAGAACAGCATATTCACGTTCGAAACGTCGCTAAACCTATAACATCTCGTTTTATTGACCCTAAGCCTGCAAAACAAACTATTTTTAAATAGATTGAAGAGGTCACTAAATAATTCCATCTCGTGAAGAGCGTATTCACGTTTGAAACGTCGCTAAACCTATAACATCTAGTTTTATTGACCTTGAGCCTGCAAAACAAACTATTTTTAAATAGATTGAAGAGGTCACTTAATAATTCCAGCACATACTTTCACGGAGGGCACGCCGTATACATATTCACAATGGAATTCCTATAATAACATCAAAACTAAATATAGCCTGAAGAAGAGCTAAACCTATAACATCTCGTTTAATTGACCTTGAGCCTGCAAAACAAACTATTTTTAAATAGATTGAAGAGGTCACTTAATAATTCCAACACATACTTTCACGGAGGGCATGCCGTATACATCTTCACAATGTAATTCTATAATAACATCAAATCTAAATATGGCCTCAAGAAGATAATAATTCCAACACATACTTTCACGGAAGGCACGCCGTATACATCTTCACAATGGAATTCTATTATAACATCAGAACTAAATATGGCCTGAAGAACAGCGATTCACGTTTGAAACGTCGCTAAACCTATAACATCTCGTTTTATTGACCATGAGCCTGCAAAACAAACTTTTTTAAAAAGATTTAAAGGTCACTTAATAATTTCAGCACATACTTTCACGGAGGGCACGCCGTATACATCATACATCTTCACAATAAAATTCTATAATAACAGCAAAACTAAATATGGCCTAAAGAAGAGCGTTTTCAAGTTCGAAACGTCGCTAAACCTATAACATCTCGTTTTATTGACATTCAGCCTGCAAAACAAACTATTTTTAAATAGATTGAAGAGGTCACTTAATAATTCCAACACATACTTTAACGGAGGGCACGCCGTATACATCATACATCTTCACAATAAAATTCTATAATAACATCAAAACTAAATATGGCCTGAAGAACAGCGTATTTACATTCGAAACGGCGCTAAACCTATAACTTGAGGCTGCAAAACAAACTATTTTTAAATAGATTTAATAGGTCACTTAAATTATTAAGTTAAAATTATTTAACACATACTTTCACGGAGGGCACGCCGTATACATCTTCACAATGGAATTCTATAATAACATCAAAACTAAATATGGCCTGAAGAACAGCGTATTCACGTTCGAAACGTCGCTAAACCTATAGCATCTCGTTTTATTGACCTTCAGCCTGCAAACCAAACTATTTTTAAATAGATTGAATAGGTCACTTAATAATTCCAACAAATATTTTCACGGAGGGCACGCCGTATACATCTTCACAATGGAATTCTATAATAACATCAAAACTAAAAATGTCATATTCACGTTCGAAACGTCGCTAAACCTATACAATCTCGTTTTATTGACCTTAAGCCTGAAAAACAAACTATTTTTAAATATATTGAAGATGTCACTCAATAATTCCAACACATACTTTTACGGAGGGCACGATACATCTTCTCAATGGAATTCTATAATAACATCAAAACAAAATATGGCCTGAAGAACAGCGTATTCACGTTCGAAACGTCGCTAAACCTATAACATCTAGTTTTATTGACCTTGAGCCTGCAAAACAAACTATTTTTATATAGAATTAAGAGGTAACTTAATAATTCCAACACATTCTTTCACGGAGGGCACGCCATATACATCTTCACTATAATAACATCAGAACTAAATATGGCCTAAAGAAGAGCGTATTCACGTTTGAAACGTCGCTAAACCTATAACATCTCGTTTTATTGACCTTGAGCATGCAAAACAAACTATTTTTAAATAGATTGAAGAGGTCACTTAATAATTCCAACACATACTTTCACGGAGGGCACGCCGTATACATATTCACAATGGAATTCTATAATAACATCAAAACTAAATATAGCCTGAAGAAGAGCTAAACCTATAACATCTCGTTTATTGACTTTGAGCCTGCAAAACAAACTATTTTTAAATAGATTGAAGAGGTCACTTAATAATTCCAACACATACTTTCACGGAGGGCATGCCGTATACATCTTCACAATGGAATTCTATAATAACATCAAATCTAAATATGGCCTCAAGAAGATAATAATTCCAACACATACTTTCACGGAAGGCACGCCGTATTCATCTTCACAATGGAATTCTATAAAAACATCAAAACTACATATGGATTGAAGAAGAGCGTATTCACATTCGAAACGGCGCTAAACCTATAACATCTCGTTTTATTGACCTTCAGCCTGCAAAACAAACTATTTTTAAATAGATTGAAGAGGTCACTTAATAATTTCAACACATACTTTCACGGAGGGCACGCCGTATAAATCTTCACTATAATAACATCAGAACTAAATATGGCCTGAAGAAGAGCGTATTCACGTTCGAAACGTAGCTAAACCTATAACATCTCGTTTTATTGACCTTGAGCCTGCAAAACTATTTTTAAATAGATTGAAATCTCACTTAATAATTTCAACACATACTTTCACGGAGGGCAAGCCGTATACATCATACATCTTCACAATAAAATTCTATAATAACATCAAAACTAAATATGGCCTATAGAAAAGCGTATTCACGATCGAAACGTCGCTAAACCTATAACATCTCGTTTTATTGACCTTCAGCCTGCAAAACAAACTATTTTTAAATAGATTGAAGAGGTCACTTAATAATTCCAACACATACTTTCACGAAGGGCACGCCGTTTATTGACCTTGAGCCTCCAAAACAAACTATTTTTAAATAGATTGAAGAGGTCACTTAATAATTCCAACACATACTTTCACGGAGGGCACGCCTTGTACATCTTCACAATGGAATTCTATAATAACATCAGAACTAAATATGGCCTGAAGAACAGCGTATTTACATTTGAAACGTCGCTAAACCTATAACATCTCGTTTTATTGACCTTGAGCATGCAAAACAAACTATTATTAAATAGATTGAATAGGTCACTTAATAATTCCAACACATACTTTCACGGAGGGCACGCTGTATACATCTTCACTATAATAACATCAGAACTAAATATGGCGTGAAAAAGAGCGTATTCACGTTTGAAACGTCGCTAAACCTATAACATCTAGTTTTATTGACCTTGAGCCTGCAAAACAAACTATTTTTAAATAGATTGAAGAGGTCACTTAATAATTCCAGCACATACTTTCACGGAGGGCACGCCGTATACATATTCACAATGGAATTCTATAATAACATCAAAACTAAATATAGCCTGAAGAAGAGCTAAACCTATAACATCTCGTTTAATTGACCTTGAGCCTGCAAAACAAACTATTTTTAAATAGATTGAAGAGGTCACTTAATAATTCCAACACATACTTTCACGGAGGGCATGCCGTATACATCTTCACAATGTAATTCTATAATAACATCAAATCTAAATATGGCCTCAAGAAGATAATAATTCCAACACATACTTTCACGGAAGGCACGCCGTATACATCTTCACAATGGAATTCTATAATAACATCAGAACTAAATATGGCCTGAAGAACAGCGATTCACGTTTGAAACGTCCCTAAACCTATAACATCTCGTTTTATTGACCATGAGCCTGCAAAACAAACTTTTTTAAAAAGATTTAAAGGTCACTTAATAATTTCAGCACATACTTTCACGGAGGGCACGCCGTATACATCATACATCTTCACAATAAAATTCTATAATAACAGCAAAACTAAATATGGCCTAAATAAGAGCGTATTCAATTTCGAAACGTCGCTAAACCTATAACATCTCGTTTTTTTGACCTTGAGCCTGCAAAACAAACTATTTTTAAATAGATTGAAGAGGTCAGTTAATAATTCCAACACATACTTTCACGGAGGGATGCCGTATACATTTTCACAATGGAATTCTATAATAACATCAAATCTAAATATGACCTCAAGAAGATAATAATTCCAACACATACTTTCACGGAAGGCACGCCGTATACATCTTCACAATGGAATTCTATTGTGAATTCATACATCTTGTATATATCATACATCTTCACAATAAAATTCTATAATAACATCAAAACTAAATATGGCCTAAGGAAGAGCGTATTCACGATCGAAACGTCGCTAAACCTATAACATCGCGTTTTATTGACCTTCAGCCTGCAAAACAAACTATTTTTAAATAGATTGAAGAGGTCACTTAATAATTCCAACACATACTTTCACGGAGGGCACGCCGTTTACAATGGAATTCTATAATAACATCAGAACTAAATATGGCCTGAAGAACATCGTATTCACGTTTGAAACGTCGCTAAACCTATAACATCTCGTTTTATTGACCTTGAGCCTGCAAAACAAACGTGAACATATGTGTTGAAATTATTAAGTGACCTTTAAATCTATTTAAAAAAGTTTGTTTTGCAGGCTCAAGGTCAATAAAACGAGATGTTATAGGTTTAGCGGCGTTTCAAACGTGAATACGCTGTTCTTCAGGCCATATTTAGTTCTGATGTTGTTATAAACGAGATGTTATAGGTTTAGCTCTTCTTCAGGCTATATTTAGTTTTGATGTTATTATAGAATTCCATTGTGAATATGTATACGGCGTGCCCCCCGTGAAAGTATGTGTTGGAATTATTAAGTGACCTCTTCAATCTATTTAAAAATAGTTTGTTTTGCAGGCTCAAGGTCAATAAAACTAGATGTTATAGCTTTAGCGACGTTTCAAACGTGAATACGGTCTTTTTCAGGCCATATTTAGTTCTGATGTTATTATAGTGAAGATGTATACGGCGTGCCCTCCGTGAAAGTATGTGTTGGAATTATTATCTTCTTGAGGCCATATTTAGATTTGATGTTGTTATTGAATTCCATTGTGAAGATGTATACGGCATGCCGTCCGTGAAAGTATGTGTTAAAATTATCAAGCGACCTATTCAATCTATTTAAAAATAGTTTGTTTTGCAAGCTCAAGGTCAATAAAACTAGATGTTATAGGTTCAGCGAAGTTTCAAACGTGAATACGCTCTTCTTCAGGCCATATTTAGTTCTGATGTTATTATAGTGAAGATGTATACGGCGTGCCCTCCGTGAAAGTATGTGTTGGAATTGTCAAGTTACCTCTTAATTCTATATAAAAATAGTTTGTTTTGCAGGCTCAAGGTCAATAAAACTAGATGTTATAGGTTTAGCGACGTTTCGAGCGTGAATACGCTGTTCTTCAGGCCATATTTAGTTCTGATGTTATTATAGAATTCCATTGTGAAGATGTACACGGCGTGCCCTCCGTGAAAGTATGTTTAAGTGACCTCTTCAATCTATTTAAAAATAGTTTGTTTTGCAGGCTGAAAGTCAATAAAACGAGATGTTATAGGTTTAGCAACGTTTCGAATGTGAATGCGCTCTTCTTCAATCCATATGTAGTTTTGATGTTTTTATAGAATTCCATTGTGAAGATGTATACGGCGTGCCTTCCTTGAAAGTATGTGTTGGAATTATTATCTTCTTGAGTCCATATTTAGATTTGATGTTATTATAGAATTCCATTGTGAAGATGTATTCGGCATGCCTTCCGTGAAAGTATGTGTTGGGATTATTAAGTGACCTCTTCAATCTATTTAAAAATAGTTTGTTTTGCAGGCTCAAGGTCAATTAAACGAGATGTTATAGGTTTAGCTCTTCTTCAGGCTATATTTAGTTTTGATGTTATTATAGAATTCCATTGTGAATATGTATACGGCGTGCCCTCCGTGAAAGTATGTGTTGGAATTATTAAGTGACCTCTTCAATCTATTTAAAAATAGTTTGTTTTGCAGGCTCAAGGTCAATAAAACTAGGCTATATTTAGTTCTGATGTTATTATAGTGAAGATGTATACGGCGTTCCCTCCGTGAAAGTATGTGTTGGAATTATCAAGTTACGTCTTAATTCTATATACAAATAGTTTGTTTTGGGGGCTCAAGGTCAATAAAACTAGATGTTATAGGTACAGCGTATTCACGACGTTTCGAGCGTGAATACGCTGTTCTTCAGGCCATATTTAGTTCTGATGTTATTATAGTGAAGATGTATACGGCGTGCCCTCCGTGAAAGTATGTGTTGGAATTATTAAGTGACCTATTCAATCTATTTAATAACAGTTTGTTTTGCATGCTCAAGGTCAATAAAACGAGATGTTATAGGTTTAGCGACGTTTCAAACGTGAATACGCTCTTCTTCAGGCCATATTTAGTTCTGATGTTTCTATAGAATTCCATTGTGAAGATGTACAAGGCGTGCCCTCCGTGAAAGTATGTGTTGGAATTATTAAGTGAACTATTTAAAAATAGTTTGTTTTGGAGGCTCAAGGTTTGTTTTTGAGGTTTAGCGACATTTTGAACGTACTTACGCTCTTCTTCAGGCCATATTTAGTTTTGATGTTATTATAGAATTTCATTGTGAAGATGTATACAGCGTGCCGTCCGTGAAAGTATGCATTAGAAAAATAATTCTTAATAAAGTGACCTCTTCAATCTATTTAAAAATAGTTTGTTTTGCAAACTCAAGGTCAATAAAACGAGATGTTATAGGTTTAGAGACGTTTCGACGTGAATACGCTCTTCTTCAGGTCATATTTAGTTTTGATGTTAATATAGAATTCCATTGTGAAGATGTATACGGCCCTCCGTGAAAGTATGTGTTGAAATTATTAAGTGACCTTTAAATCTATTTAAAAAAAGTTTGTTTTGCAGGCTCAAGGTCAATAAAACAAGATGTTATAGGTTTAGCGACGTTTCAAACGTGAATACGCTGTTCTTCAGGCCATATTTAGTTCCAATGTTATTATAGAATTCCATTGTGAAGATGTACACGGCGTGTCCTCCGTGAAAGTATGTGTTGGAATTATTAAGTGACCTCTTCAATCTATTTAAAAATAGTTTGTTTTGCAGGCTGAAGGTCAATAAAACGAGATGTTATAGGTTTAGCGATGTTTCGATCGTGAATACGCTCTTCTTTAGGCCATATTTAGTTTTGATGTTATTATAGAATTTTATTGTGAAGATGTATGATGTATACGGCTTGCCCTCCGTGAAAGTATGTGTTGAAATTATTAAGTGACCTTTCAATCTATTTAAAAATAGTTTGTTTTGCAGGCTGAAGGTCAATAAAACGAGATGTTATAGGTTTAGCGACGTTTCGATCGTGAATACGCTCTTCTTTAGGCCATATTTAGTTTTGATGTTTTTATAGAATTCCATTGTGAAGATGTATCGTGCCCTCCGTGAAAGTATGTGTTGGAATTATTAAGTGACCTCTTCAATCTATTTAAAAATAGTTTGTTTTGCAGGCTCTAGGTCAATAAAACTAGATGTTATAGGTTTAGCGACGTTTCAAACGTGAATACGCTCTTCTTCAGGCCATATTTAGTTCTAATGTTATTATAGTGAAGATGTATACGGCGTGTCCTCCGTTAAAGTATGTGTTGGAATTATCAAGTTACCTCTTAATTCTATAGAAAAATAGTTTGTTTTGCAGGCTCAAGGTCAATAAAACTAGATGTTATAGGTTTAGCGACGTTTCGAGCGTGAATACGCTGTTCTTCAGGCCATATTTAGTTTTGATGTTATTTTAGTGAAGATGTGCCCTCCGTGAAAGTATGTGTTGGAATTATTAAGTGACCTATTCAATCTATTTAATAATAGTTTGTTTTGCATGCTCAAGGTCAATAAAACGAGATGTTATAGGTTAAGCGCCGTTTCAAACGTGAATACGCTGTTCTTCAGGCCATATTTAGTTCTGATGTTATTATAGAATTCCATTGTGAAGATGTACACGGCGTGCCCTCCGTGAAAGTATGTGTTGGAATTATTAAGTGACCTCTTCAATCTATTTAAAAATAGTTTGTTTTGGAGGCTCAAGGTCAATAAATAGGTTTAGCGACGTTTTGAACGTACATACGCTCTTCTTCAGGCCATATTTAGTTTTGATGTTATTATAAAATTTCATTGTGACGATGTATACAGCGTGCCGTCCGTGAAAGTATGTGTTAGAAAAATAATTCTTAATAAAGCGCTTCAATCTATTTAAACATAGTTTGTTTTGGAGGCTCAAGGTCAATAAATAGGTTTAGCGACGTTTTGAACGTACATACGCTCTTCTTCAGGCCATATTTAGTTTTGATGTTATTATAGAATTTCATTGTGACGATGTATACAGCGTGCCGTCCGTGAAAGTATGTGTTAGAAAAATAATTCTTAATAAAGTGACCTCTTCAATCTATTTAAAAATAGTTTGTTTTGAAAACTCAAGGTCAATAAAACGAGATGTTATAGGTTTAGAGACGTTTCGACGTGAATACGCTCTTCTTAAGGCCATATTTAGTTTTGATGTTAATATAGAATTCCATTGTGAAGATGTATACGGCGTGCCCTCCGTGAAAATATGTGTTGAAGTTATTAAGTGACCTTTAAATCTATTTAAAAAAGTTTGTTTTGCAGGCTCAAGGTCAATAAAACGAGATGTTATAGGTTTAGCGACGTTTCAAACGTGAATACGCTGTTCTTCACGCCATATTTAGTTCTGATGTTGTTATAAACGTTGTTTAGCTCTTCTTCAGGCTATAATTAGTTTTGATGTTATTATAGAATTCCATTGTGAATATGTATACGGCGTGCCCTCCGTGAAAGTATGTGTTGGAATTATTAAGTGACCTCTTCAATCTATTTAAAAATAGTTTGTTTTGCAAGCTCAAGGTCAATAAAACTAGATGTTATAGGTTTAGCGACGTTTCAAACGTGAATACGCTCTTCAGGCCATATTTAGTTCTGATGTTATTATAGTGAAGATGTATACGGCGTGCCTTCCGTGAAAGTATGTGTTGGAATTATCAAGTTACCTCTAAATTCTATATAAAAATAGTTTGTTTTGCAGGCTCAAGGTCAATAAAACTAGATGTTATAGGTTTAGCGACGTTTTGAGCGTGAATACGCTGTTCTTCAGGCCATATTTAGTTCTGATGTTATTATAGTGAAGATGTATACGGCGTGCCCTCCGTGAAAGTATGTGTTGGAATTATTAAGTGACCTATTCAATCTATTTAATAACAGTTTGTTTTGCATGCTCAAGGTCAATAAAACGAGATGTTATAGGTTAAGCGCCGTTTCAAACGTGAATACGCTGTTCTTCAGGCCATATTTAGTTCTGATGTTATCAAGAATTCCATTGTGAAGATATCCAGATATCCCTCCGTGAAAGTATGCAATGTGAATACGCTCTTATTCAATCCATATGTAGTTTTGATGTTTTTTAGAATTCCATTGTGAAGATGTATACGGCGTGCCCTCCGTGAAAGTATGTGTTGGAATTATTAAGTGACCTCTTCAATCTATTTAAAAATAGTTTGTTTTGCAGGCTTAAGGTCAATAAAACGAGATGTTATAGGTTTGGCGACGTTTCGAACGTGAATACGCTGTTCTTCAGGACATATTTAGTTTTGATGTTATTATAGAATTCCATTGTGAAGATGTATACGGCGCTCCGTGAAAGTTTGTGTGAAAGTTTTTGTTAAGTGACCTCTTCACTCTATTTAAAAATAGTTTGTTTTGCAGGCTCAAGGTCAATAAAACGTGATGTTATAGGTTTAGCGACTTTTCGAATGTGAATACGCTCTTCTTCAATCCATATGTAGTTTTGATGTTTTTATAGAATTCCATTGTGAAGATGTATACGGCGTGCCTTCAGTGAAAGTATGTGTTGGAATTATTATCTTCTTAAGGCCATATTTAGATTTGATGTTATTATAGAATTCCATTGTGAAGATGTATACGGCATGCCCTCCGTGAAAGTATGTGTTGGAATTATTAAGTGACCTCTTCAATCTATTAAAAAATAGTTTGTTTTGCAGGCTCAAGGTCAATAAAACGAGATGTTATAGGTTTAGCTCTTCTTCAGGCTATATTTAGTTTTGATGTTATTATAGAATTCCATTGTGAATATGTATACGACGTGCCCTCCGTGAAAGTATGTGTTGGAATTATTAAGTGACCTCTTCAATCTATTTAAAAATAGTTTGTTTTGCAGGCTCAAGGTCAATAAAACGAGATGTTATAGGTTTAGCGACGTTTCAAACGTAAATACGCTCTTCTTCAGGCCATATTTAGTTCTGATGTTAATAATAACATCAGAACACATATTTTCACGGAGGGCACGCCGTATACATCTTAACTATAAAGTTAAGATGTATACGGCGTGCCCTCCGTGAAAGTATGTGTTGGAATTATCAAGTTTCCTTTTAATTCTATATAAAAATAGTTTGTTTTGCAGGCTCAAGGTCAACAAAACTAGATGTTATAAGTGTAGCGACGTTTCGAACGTGAATACGCTGTTCTTCAGGCCATATTTTGTTTTGATGTTATTATAGAATTCCATTGTGAAGATGTATCGTGCCCTCCGTTAAAGTATGTGTTGGAATTATTAAGTGACCTCTTCAATCTATTTAAAAATAGTTTGTTTTGCAGGCTGAAGGTCAATAAAACGAGTTATAGGTTTAGCGCCGTTTCGAATGTGAATACGCTCTTCTTCAATCCATATGTAGTTTTGATGTTTTTATAGAATTCCATTGTGAAGATGTATACGGCGTGCCTTCCGTGAAAGTATGTGTTGGAATTATTATCTTCTTGAGGCCATATTTAGATTTGATGTTATTATAGAATTCCATTGTGAAGATGTATACGGCATGCCCTCCGTGAAAGTATGTGTTGGAATTATTAAGTGACCTCTTCAATCTATTAAAAAATAGTTTGTTTTGCAGGCTCAAGGTCAATAAAACGAGATGTTACAGGTTTAGCGACGTTTCGAACTTGAATACGCTCTTATTTAGGCCATATTTAGTTTTGCTGTTATTATAGAATTTAATTGTGAAGATGTATGATATATACGGCGTGCCCTCCGTGAAAGTATGTGTTGAAATTATTAAGTGAGCATTAAAAATTATTAAAAAAGTTTGTTTTGCAGGCTCAAGGTCAATAAAACGAGATGTTATAGGTTTAGCGACGTTTCAAACGTGAATACGCTGTTCTTCAGGCCATATTTAGTTCTGATGTTATTATAGAACTCCATTGTGAAGATGTACACGGCGTGCCCTCTGTGAAAGTATGTTTAAGTGACCTCTTCAATCTATTTAAAAATAGTTTGTTTTGCAGGCTGAAGATCAATAAAAGAAGATGTTATAGGTTTAGCGACGTTTCGAATGTGAATACGCTCTTCTTCAATCCATATGTAGTTTTGATGTTTTTATAGAGTTTCGACGTGAATACGCTCTTCTTCAGGCCATATTTAGTTTTGATGTTAATATAGAATTCCATTGTGAAGATGTATACGGCGAGCCCTCCGTGAAAATATGTGTTGAAATTATTAACTGACCTTTAAATCTATTTAAAAAAATTTGTTTTGCAGGCTGAAGGTCAATAAAACGAGATGTTATAGGTTTAGCGCCGTTTCAAACGTGAATACGCTGTTCTTCAGGCCATATTTTGTTTTGATGTTATTATATAATTATATTGTGAAGATGTATACGGCGTGCCCTCCGTGAAAGTATGTGTTGAAATTATTAAGTGACCTCTTTAATCTATTTAAAAATAGTTTGTTTGGCAGGCTGAAGGTCAATAAAACGAGATGTTATAGATTAAGCGCCGTTTCGAATGTGAATACGCTCTTCTTCAATCCATATGTAGTTTTGATGTTTTTATAGAATTCCATCGTGAAGATGTATACGGCGTGCCTTCTGTGAAAATATGTGTTGGAATTATTATCTTCTTGAGGCCATATTTAGATTTGATGTTATTATAGAATTCCATTGTGAAGATGTACGGCATGCCCTCCGTGAAAGTATGTGTTGGATAATTCCAACATTGTCACTTAATAATTTAAGTGACCTCTTCAATCTATTTAAAAATAGTTTGTTTTGCAGGCTCAAGGTTTAGCGACGTTTCAAATGTGAATACGCTCTTTTCAGGCCATATTTAGTTTTGATGTTATTATAGAATTCCATTGTGAAGATGTATATGGAGTGCCCTCCGTGAAAGTATGTGTTGGAATTATTAAGTGACCTATTCAATATATTTGAAAATAGTTTGTTTTGCAGGCTCAAGGTCAATAAAACAAGCTGTTATAGGTTTAGCGCCGTTTCAAATGTAAATACGCTGTTCTTCAGGCCATATTTAGTTTTGATGTTATTATAGAATTCCATTGTGAAGATGTATATGGCGTGCCCTCCGTGAAAGTATGTGTTGGAATTATTAAGTGACCTATTCAATATATTTGAAAATAGTTTGTTTTGCAGGCTCAAGGTCAATAAAATGAGATGTTATAGGTTTAGCGCCGTTTCGAATGTAAATACGCTCTTCTTCAGGCCATATTTAGTTTTGATGTTAGTATAGAATTTTATTGTGAAGATGTATGATGTATACGGCGTACCCTCCGTATGTGTTGGAATTATTAAGTGACCTCTTCAATCTATTTAAAAATAGTTTATTTTGCAGGCTCAATGTCAATAAAACGAGATGTTATAGGTTTAACGACGGTTCGAACAAAAATACGCTCTTCTTCAGGCCATATTTAGTTTTGATGTTAATATAGAATTCCATTGTGAATATGTATACGGCGTGTCCTCCGTGAAAGTATGTGTTGGAATTATTAAGTTACCTCTTAATTCTATTTAAAAATAGTTTGTTTGTTTTGCAGATGTTATAGGTTTAGCGACGTTTGGAACGTGAATACGCTGTTCTTCAGGCCATATGTAGTTTTGATGTTTTTATAGAATTCCATTGTGAAGATGTATACGGCGTGCCTTCCGTGAAAGTATGTGTTGGAATTATTATCTTCTTGAGGCCATATTTAGATTTGATGTTATTATAGAATTCCATTGTGAAGATGTATACGGCATGCCCTCCGTGAAAGTATTATCAAGTTACCTCTTAATTCTATATAAAAATAGTTTGTTTTTCAGGCTCAAGGTCAACAAAACTAGATGTTATAAGTTTAGCGACGTTTCGAACATGAATACTCTTTTCTTCAGGCCATATTTCGTTTTGATGTTATTATAGAATTCCATTGTGAAGATGTATCGTGCCCTCCGTTAAAGTATGTGTTGGAATTATTAAGTGACATCTTCAATATATTTAAAAATAGTTTGTTTTGCAGGCTCAAGGTCAATAAAACGAGATGTTATAGGTTTAGCGCCGTTTCAAATGTAAATACGCTCTTCTACAGGCCATATTTAGTTTTGATGTTATTATAGAATTTTATTGTGAAGATGTATGATGTATACGGCGTGCCCTCCCTAAAAGTATGTGTTGGAATTATTAAGTGACCTCTTCAATCTATTTAAAAATAGTTTGTTTTGTTTTCAAGGTCAATAAAACTAGATGGTATCGGTTTAGCGACGTTTCAAACGTGAATACGCTGTTCTTCAGGCCATATTTTGTTTTGATGTTATTATATAATTATATTGTGAAGATGTATACGGCGTGCCCTCCGTGAAAGTATGTGTTGGAATTATTAAGTGACCTCTTCAATCTATTTAAAAATAGTTTGTTTTGCAGGCTTAAGGTCAATAAAACGAGATGTTATAGGTTTAGCGACGTTTTGAACGTACATACGCTCTTCTTCAGTCCATATTTAGTTTTGATGTTATTATAGAATCCTTGTGAGGATGTATACAGCATGCCGTCCGTGAAAGTATGTGTTAGAAAAATAATTCTTAATAAAGTGACCTCTTCAATCTATTTAAAAATAGTTTGTTTTGCAAACTCAAGGTCAATAAAACAAGATGTTATAGGTTTAGCGACGTTTCGACGTGAATACGCTCTTCTTGAGGCCATATTTAGTTTTTATGTTAATATAGAATTCCATTGTGAAGATGTATACGGCGTGCCCTCCGTGAAAGTATGTGTTAAAATTATTAAGCGACCTATTCATTCTATTTGAAAATAGTTTGTTTTGCAGGCTCAAGTTCGATAAAACGCGACGTTTCAAACGTGATAACGCTGTTCTTCAGGCCATATTTGTTATAGGTTTAGCTCTTCTTCAGGCTATATTTAGTTTTGATGTTATTATAGAATTCCATTGTGAATATGTATACGACGTGCCCTCCGTGAAAGTATGTGTTGGAATAATTAAGAGACCTCTTCAATCTATTTAAAAATAGTTTGTTTTGCAGGCTCAAGGTCAATAAAACGAGATGTTATAGGTTTAGCGACGTTTCAAACGTGAATACGCTCTTCTTCAGGCCATATTTAGTTCTGATGTTATTATAGTGAAGATGTATACGGCGTGCCCTCCGTGAAAGTATGTGTTGGAATTATCAAGTTACCTCTTAATTCTATAAGAAAATAGTTTGTTTTGCAGGAAAGAATACAAAATTACGACAGTTGTTTTTTTTAGCTTTTTGTTGTTGTGTTTTTTCACTTGTGACGTTACGTCACAAGTGAAAAATTTCACATAAATTAAATTAAATAACATTGAAATAAGTTATATTTGCTATTTAGTACAAACTTGACTACTGCAGCGCCACACGTATACAATATATAACTGGATAGGATATCCCATACAGAGTTGAAAAATTGTTTTAAGACAATAGCGGAAGTATTAATGTTGTGCGCGAAAATTGTTAATAATGTATTATTAAACGTACAACTCAAATTACACAGGAAAAAATAGATTATTTACGAAATTCTTTTACAAGATTTTAAGTTTGACAGTTTGAAAAAAGCACGATACTTAATTTCAATATGTCATCCGCGTAGTGTGAGCTGTCATTTATTGAGTTTCGAAGGCTACTGTCGCTAAAAACAACAAAGACTAAAACGAAATTAACTTGAGGTATGGCACCAGCAGTCCATGAATGAAAGAATACAAGATTACGACACTTTTTTTTTCAATTTTTTGCTGTTGTGTTTTTTCACTTGTGAAGTAACCACAAACAGAAAAACAAATAAATAAATATCGTATGACTTTGCCACAACCAATGAGAAAAATAGTGCAAGATGCTTACGTCACAAGTGAAACAACAACAAAGTGAAAATGCCAAAGTGTCGTAATCTTGTATTCTTTCATTTCATGCTAGCAGTCCATATCTATTACGTCCACCATGGAAAAGTTTAAATGCGCTACGGGTTGTCAAAACTAACACTAACTTCTATTTGCTCTTTATTACAAACTTGACTACTGCAGCGCCACATGTATAAATATATAACTGGATAGTGTATCCCATACAAAATATAACAGTTTTTGTGTGCCCATTTGAAGGTGACATTTAGGTAGTTTGTTTATAGGACTTTTTAGGTAACAACGATATATTTCTCGTTCGCAGAGCAGTGTCAAAATCAGCAGTACGCGGATGACAGCTGAACATTTTGTTCATCATTGTTGAAAAATTGATTTAAAACAATAGCGGAAATATTAATTTTCTGCGCGAAAATAGTTAATAAGGTATTATTGAACGTACATCTCAAAATTATTATTTACGAAATTCTTTTACAAGATTTTGAGTTTGACAGTGCGGTACTAAATTTCAATCTGTCATCCGCGTAGTTTAAGCTGTGATTTATTGAGTTTCGACGGCTAGTGTCGCTAAAAATAACAAAGAATAAAATGGAACCAACTTGAGGTATGGCACTAGCAGTCCATGAATTAAAGAATACAAGATTACGACACTTGTTTACAGCTTTTTGTTGTTGTGTTTTTTTACTTGTGACGTAACCACAAACAGAAAAACAAATAAAAAAATATCGTATGACTTCGCCCAACCAATGAGAAAAAGAGTGCAAGATGCTTACGTCACAAGTGAAACAACAACAGAGTGAAAATGCCAAAGTGTCGTAAACTTGTATTCTTTTATTCATGCTAGCAGTCCATATCTATTACGTCCACCATGGAAAAGTTTAAATGCGCTCCTGGTTGTCAAAACTAACACTAACTTATATTTGCTTATAGTGTCAAGTACAAACTTGACTACTAAGGCGCCACACGTATACAATACATAACTGGATAGGGTATCCCATATAAAGTATAACAGTTTTTGTGTGAGCATTTGAAGGTGACATTTAGGTAGTTTGTTGATAGAACTTTTTAGGTAACAACGATCAGCAGTACGCAGATGACGGCTGAACATTTTTTTCTTCATTGTTGAAAAATTAATTTAAAACAATAGCGGAAATATTAATGTTGTGCGCGAAAATTGTTAATAGTGTGTTATTAAACGTACATCTCAAATAACACAGGAAAAAAGAGATTATTTACGAAATTCTTTTACAAGATTTTGAGTTGAAAGTTTTAAAAAAGCGCGATACTTAATTTCAATCTGTCATCCGCGTAGTGTGAGCTGTCATTTATTGAGTCTCCAGAGCTAGTGTCGCTAAAAATAACAAAGACTAAAATGGAACCAAATTGATGTATGGCACTAGCAGTCCATGAATGAAAGAATACAAGATTACACTTGTTTTTTTTTTTTAGCTCTTTGTTGTTGTGTTTTTTCACTTGTGACGTAACCACAAACAGAAAACCAAATAAATAAATCTGTCAATCTATCTGTCTATCGATAGACAGATAGATATCGATATATAGATAGATAGATAGATAGATAGGATATCTATCTATCGATAGATAGATATATCGATAGAGAGATAGATAGATATATAGATAGATCTATCTATCGATAGATAGATATATATATATATATGTAGGAATTGAGTAGTTGGCAACTCCTACCTTCTTACTTTACTGGAATTTAACGAAGAAACTGATGAACCGATTAACTTTACAATTACAATAGTTGGCAGCATCGATGATGGGAGACGATGTAAAAACGAGAGAACAATACGTCTCTTTGACTGCCAACCACCGATCCAGCAACATCGTCGAACTACCTACTTTGCTTAATCTATTTTTTTAATAATTCTACTACTTGCTTTTTTTGTTAAAATTAAAATAATAAATCAATTTGAATTTAAAATAATTGTACTTAATTAATAAATTACAATAAAATCACTACAATTAACTCTACATGGGGGCTCAACCTACCTAAAATTAAATTAAAAAATTTAATCATTGAACCTGTAAAAATATTCGATAATTTTTTACGTTTTTTAAGTCGCGGTTGCTGCTGAGAAGCTGTATCATGTGATATGTGACATGTGACATGTGACATGTGACATGTCATATGTCACATGTCACATGTCACATGTCATATGTCACATGTCACATGTCACATGTCACATGTCACATGTCACATGTCACATGTCACATGTCACATGTCACATGTCACATGTCACATGTCACATGTCACATGTCACATGTCACATGTCACATGTCACATGTCACATGTCACATGTCACATGTCACATGTCACATGTCACATGTCACATGTCACATGTCACATGTCACATGTCACATGTCACATGTCACATGTCACATGTCACATGTCACATGTCACATGTCACATGTCACATGTCACATGTCACATGTCACATGTCACATGTCACATGTCACATGTCACATGTCACATGTCACATGTCACATGTCACATGTCACATGTCACATGTCACATGTCACATGTCACATGTCACATGTCACATGTCACATGTCACATGTCACATGTCACATGTCACATGTCACATGTCACATGTCACATGTCACATGTCACATGTCACATGTCACATGTCATATGTCACATGTCACATGTCACATGTCACATGTCACATGTCATGTGTCACATGTCACATGTCACATGTCACATGTCACATGTCATGTGTCACATGTCACATGTCACATGTCAAATGTCACATGTCACATGTCACATGTCACATGTCATATGTCACATGTCACATGTCACATGTCACATGTCACATGTCACATGTCACATGTCACATGTCACATGTCACATGTCACATGTCACATGTCACATGTCACATGTCACATGTCACATGTCACATGTCACATGTCACATGTCACATGTCACATGTCACATGTCACATGTCACATGTCACATGTCACATGTCACATGTCACATGTCACATGTCACATGTCACATGTCACATGTCACATGTCACATGTCACATGTCACATGTCACATGTCACATGTCACATGTCACATGTCACATGTCACATGTCACATGTCACATGTCACATGTCACATGTCACATGTCACATGTCACATGTCACATGTCACATGTCACATGTCACATGTCACATGTCACATGTCACATGTCACATGTCACATGTCACATGTCACATGTCACATGTCACATGTCACATGTCACATGTCACATGTCACATGTCACATGTCACATGTCACATGTCACATGTCACATGTCACATGTCACATGTCACATGTCACATGTCACATGTCACATGTCACATGTCACATGTCACATGTCACATGTCACATGTCACATGTCACATGTCACATGTCACATGTCACACGTCACATGTGACATATGACATGTGACATGTGACATGTGACATGTGACATGTGACATGTGACATGTGACATGTGACATGTGACATGTGACATGTGACATGTGACATGTGACATGTGACATGTGACATGTGACATGTGACATGTGACATGTGACATGTGACATGTGACATGTGACATGTGACATGTGACATGTGACATGTGACATGTGACATGTGACATGTGACATGTGACATGTGACATGTGACATGTGACATGTGACATGTGACATGTGACATGTGACATGTGACATGTGACATGTGACATGTGACATGTGACATGTGACATGTGACATGTGACATGTGACATGTGACATGTGACATGTGACATGTGACATGTGACATGTGACATGTGACATGTGACATGTGACATGTGACATGTGACATGTGACATGTGACATGTGACATGTGACATGTGACATGTGACATGTGACATGTGACATGTGACATGTGACATGTGACATGTGACATGTGACATTGACATGTGACATGTGACATGTGACATTGACATGTGACATGTGACATGTGACATGTGACATGTGACATGTGACATGTGACATGTGACATGTGACATGTGACATATGACATATGACATGTGACATGTCACATGTCACATATGACATGTGACATGTGACATGTGACATGTGACATGTGACGTGACATGTGACATGTGACATGTGACATGTGACATGTGACATGTGACATGTGACATGTGACATGTGACATGTGACATGTGACATGTGACATGTGACATGTGACATGTGACATGTGACATGTGACATGTGACATGTGACATGTGACATGTGACATGTGACATGTGACATGTGACATGTGACATGTGACATGTGACATGTGACATGTGACATGTGACATGTGACATGTGACATGTGACATGTGACATGTAACATGTGACATGTGACATGTGACATGTGACATGTGACATGTGACATGTGACATGTGACATGTGACATGTGACATGTGACATGTGACATGTGACATGTGACATGTGACATGTGACATGTGACATGTGACATGTGACATGTGACATGTGACATGTGACATGTGACATATGACATATGACATATGACATATGACATGTTACATGTGACTTGTGACATGTGACATGTGACATGTGACATGTGACATGTGACATGTGACATGTGACATGTGACATGTGACATGTGACATGTGACATGTGACATGTGACATGTGACATGTGACATGTGACATGTGACATGTGACATGTGACATGTGACATGTGACATGTGACATGTGACATGTGACATGTGACATGTGACATGTGACATGTGACATGTGACATGTGACATGTGACATGTGACATGTGACATGTGACATGTGACATGTGACATGTGACATGTGACATGTGACATGTGACATGTGACATGTGACATGTGACATGTGACATGTGACATGTGACATGTGACATGTGACATGTGACATGTGACATGTGACATGTGACATGTGACATGTGACATGTGACATGTGACATGTGACATGTGACATGTGACATGTGACATGTGACATGTGACATGTGACATGTGACATGTGACATGTGACATGTGACATGTGACATGTGACATGTGACATGTGACATTGACATGTGACATGTGACATGTTACATGTGACATGTGACATGTGACATGTGACATGTGACATGTGACATGTGACATGTGACATGTGACATGTGACATGTGACATGTGACATGTGACATGTGACATGTGACATGTGACATGTGACATGTGACATGTGACATGTGACATGTGACATGTGACATGTGACATGTGACATGTGACATGTGACATGTGACATGTGACATGTGACATGTGACATGTGACATATGACATATGACATGTTACATGTGACTTGTGACATGTGACATGTGACATGTGACATGTGACATGTGACATGTGACATGTGACATGTGACATGTGACATGTGACATGTGACATGTGACATGTGATATGTGACATGTGACATGTGACATGTGACATGTGACATGTGACATGTGACATGTGACATGTGACATGTGACATGTGACATGTGACATGTGACATGTGACATGTGACATGTCACATGTGACATGTGACATGTGACATGTGACATGTGACATGTGACATGTGACATGTGACATGTGACATGTGACATGTGACATGTGACATGTGACATGTGACATGTGACATGTGACATGTGACATGTGACATGTGACATGTGACATGTGACATGTGACATGTGACATGTGACATGTGACATGTGACATGTGACATGTGACATGTGACATGTGACATGTGACATGTGACATGTGACATGTGACATGTGATATGTGACATGTGACATGTGACATGTGACATGTGACATGTGACATGTGACATGTGACATGTGACATGTTTAGTTCTGATGTTATCAATAATATTTAATATGTTATTCCATTGTGACGATATCCACGGCGTACCCTCCGTGAAAGTATGTGTTGGAATTATTAAGTGACCTCTTCAATCTATTTAAAAATAGTTTGTTTTGCAGGCTGAATGTCAATACAACGAGATGTTATAGGTTTAGCGACGTTTTGAACTTGAAAACGCTCTTCTTTAGGCCATATTTAGTTTTGCTGTTATTATAGAATTTTATTGTGAAGATGTATGATGTATACGGCGTGCCCTCCGTGAAAGTATGTGTTGAAATTATTAAGTGACCTTTAAATCTATTTAAAAAAGTTTGTTTTTCAGGCTCAAGGTCAATAAAACGAGATGTTATAGGTTTAGCGACGTTTCAAACGTGAATACGATGTTCTTCAGGCCATATTTAGTTCTGATGTTATTATAGAATTCCATTGTGAAGATGTACACGGCGTGCCCTCCGTGAAAGTATGTGTTGGAATTATTAAGTGACCTCTTCAATCTATTTAAAAATAGTTCTTTACTCATAAGGCAGAGTGGCTTAAGTCAATTTAAGCCAAAAACGATTTTTTTACAATTTTAAACCTATTCAAAAATAAACTTTTTTTCTGTTTTATCAGCGTGTTTCTATTCCACCTAGAAGTCTATTTTTTGTGATGTCAAAACGGCTTAATTAAAAAAAATCAAAAACTTGCACTTGGAAAAGCGTCTTATTTTTGGGGCTGAAATCCCTTTTTATTATTTTAAGTCTTATGTCGACCTTAGCCGTTTTTAAGTTATTTGAAATGTCAGAAAATAAATAAGGAACAACGCACTAAGTAGTAGTAAGTCACTTTTCCAAATTTAGATTTTCTCCTTACAAAAACTTAATGCATATTTAAGCCATTTTTCCCTTTTGAAATTTTTATTATTATTTACATAAGCCTTTTTCCCAAAACCACTTTTAGAAATTAGTTTGACTTATTAGTACATAAGCCTTTTTACGTCTTAATTCTATATACAAATAGTTTGTTTTGGAGGCTCAAGGTCAATAAAACTAGATGTTATAGGTTTAGCTACGTTTCGAGCGTGAATACGCTGTTCTTTAGGCCATATTTAGTTCTGATGTTATTATAGTGAAGATGTATACGGCGTGCCCTCCGTGAAAGTATGTGTTGGAATTATTAAGTGACCTATTCAATCTATTTAATAATAGTTTGTTTTGCATGCTCAAGGTCAATAAAACGAGATGTTATAGGTTTAGCGACGTTTCAAACGTGAATACGCTCTTCTTCAGGCTATATTTAGTTCTGATGTTATTATAGTGAAAATGTATACGGCGTGCCCTCCGTGAAAGTATGTGTTGGAATTATAAAGTTACGTCTTAATTATCAAGTTACGTCTTAAATCTATTTAATAATAGTTTGTTTTGCATGCTCAAGGTCAATAAAACGAGATGTTATAGGTTTAGCGACGTTTCAAACGTGAATACGCTCTTCTTCAGGCCATATTTAGTTCTGATGTTATTATAGTGAAAATGTATACGGCGTGCCCTCCGTGAAAGTATGTGTTGGAATTATCAAGTTACGTCTTAATTCTATATACAAATAGTTTGTTTTGGAGGCTCAAGGTCAATAAAACTAGATGTTATAGGTTTAGCTACGTTTCGAGCGTGAATACGCTGTTCTTCAGGCCATATTTAGTTCTGATGTTATTATAGTGAAGATGTATACGGCGTGCCCTCCGTGAAAGTATGTGTTGGAATTATTAAGTGACCTCTTCAATCTATTTAAAAATAGAGTGTTTTGGAGGCTCAATAAATAGGTTTAGCGACGTTTTGAACGTACATTTTGGCGTGAATACGCTCTTCTTCAGGCCATATTTAGTTTTGATGTTAATATAGAATTCCATTGTGAAGATGTATACGGCCCTCCGTGAAAGTATGTGTTGAAATTTTTAAGTGACCTTTAAATCTATTTAAAAAAGTTTGTTTTGCAGGCTCAAGGTCAATAAAACGAGATGTTATAGGTTTAGCGACGTTTCAAACGTGAATACGATGTTCTTCAGGCCATATTTAGTTCTGATGTTATCAAGAATTCCATTGTATACGGCCCTCCGTGAAAGTATGTGTTGAAATTTTTAAGTGACCTTTAAATCTATTTAAAAATAGTTTGTTTTGCATACTCAAGGTCAATAAAACTAGATGTTATAGGTTTAGCGACGTTTCAAACGTGAAAACGCTCTTCTTCAGGCCATATTTAGTTCTGATGTTATTATAGTGAAAATGTATACGGCGTGCCCTCCGTGAAAGTATGTGTTGGAATTATCAAGTTACGTCTTAATTCTATAGTTTGTACATACGCTCTTCTTCAGGCCATATTTAGTTTTGATGTTATTATAGAATTTCATTGTGAAGATGTATACAGCGTGCCGTCCGTGAAAGTATGTATTAGAAAAATAATTCTTAATAAAGTGACCTCTTCAATCTATTTAAAAATAGTTTGTTTTGCAACTCAAGGTCAATAAAACGAGATGTTATAGGTTTAGAGACGTTTCGACGTGAATACGCTCTTCTTCAGGCCATATTTAGTTTTGATGTTAATATAGAATTCCATTGTGAAGATGTATACGGCCCTCCGTGAAAGTATGTGTTGAAATTTTTAAGTGACCTTTAAATCTATTTAAAAAAGTTTGTTTTGCAGGCTCAAGGTCAATAAAACGAGATGTTATAGGTTTAGCGACGTTTCAAACGTGAATACGATGTTCTTCAGGCCATATTTAGTTCTGATGTTATCAATAATATTTAATATGTTATTCCATTGTGACGATATCCACGGCGTACCCTCCGTGAAAGTATGTGTTGGAATTATTAAGTGACCTCTTCAATCTATTTAAAAATAGTTTGTTTTGCAGGCTGAATGTCAATACAACGAGATGTTATAGGTTTAGCGACGTTTTGAACTTGAAAACGCTCTTCTTTAGGCCATATTTAGTTTTGCTGTTATTATAGAATTTTATTGTGAAGATGTATGATGTATACGGCGTGCCCTCCGTGAAAGTATGTGTTGAAATTATTAAGTGACCTTTAAATCTATTTAAAAAAGTTTGTTTTTCAGGCTCAAGGTCAATAAAACGAGATGTTATAGGTTTAGCGACGTTTCAAACGTGAATACGATGTTCTTCAGGCCATATTTAGTTCTGATGTTATTATAGAATTCCATTGTGAAGATGTACACGGCGTGCCCTCCGTGAAAGTATGTGTTGGAATTATTAAGTGACCTCTTCAATCTATTTAAAAATAGTTTGTTTTGCAGGCTGAAGGTCAATAAAACAAGATGTTATAGGTTTAGCGATCGTGAATACGCTCTTCCTTAATACGCTCTTCCTTAGGCCATATTTAGTTTAGTTTTAGTTTTAGTTTTGATGTTATTATAGAATTTTATTGTGAAGATGTATGATGTATACAAGATGTATGAATTCACAATAGAATTCCATTGTGAAGATGTATACGGCGTGCCTTCCGTGAAAGTATGTGTTGGAATTATTATCTTCTTGAGGCCATATTTAGATTTGATGTTATTATAGAATTCCATTGTGAAGATGTATACGGCATGCCCTCCGTGAAAGTATGTGTTGGAATTATTAAGTGACCTCTTCAATCTATTTAAAAATAGTTTGTTTTGCAGGCTCAAGGTCAAAAAAACGAGATGTTATAGGTTTAGCGACGTTTCGAACTTGAATACGCTCTTATTTAGGCCATATTTAGTTTTGCTGTTATTATAGAATTTTATTGTGAAGATGTATGATGTATACGGCGTGCCCTCCGTGAAAGTATGTTCGTGAAAGTATGTTTTAAAATTATTAAGTGACCTTTAAATCTGTTTAAAAAAGATGTTATAGGTTTAGCGACGTTACGATCGTGAATACGCTCTTCCTTAGGCCATATTTAGTTTTGATGTTATTATAGAATTTTATTGTGAAGATGTATGATGTATACAAGATGTATGAATTCACAATAGAATTCCATTGTGAAGATGTATACGGCGTGCCTTCCGTGAAAGTATGTGTTGGAATTATTATCTTCTTGAGGCCATATTTAGATTTGATGTTATTATAGAATTCCATTGTGAAGATGTATACGGCATGCCCTCCGTGAAAGTATGTGTTGGAATTATAAGTGACCTCTCAATCTATTTAAAAATAGTTTGTTTTGCAGGCTCAAGGTCAAAAAAACGAGATGTTATAGGTTTAGCTCTTCTTCAGTCTATATTTAGTTTTGATGTTATTATAGAATTCCATTGTGAATATGTATACGGCGTGCCCTCCGTGAAAGTATGTGTTGGAATTATTAAGTGACCTCTTCAATCTATTTAAAAATAGTTTGTTTTGCATACTCAAGGTCAATAAAACTAGATGTTATAGGTTTAGCGACGTTTCAAACGTGAAAACGCTCTTCTTCAGGCCATATTTAGTTCTGATGTTATTATAGTGAAAATGTATACGGCGTGTCCTCCGTGAAAGTATGTGTTGGAATTATCAAGTTACGTCTTAATTCTATAGTTTGTACATACGCTCTTCTTCAGGTCATATTTAGTTTTGATGTTATTATAGAATTTCATTGTGAAGATGTATACAGCGTGCCGTCCGTGAAAGTATGTATTAGAAAAATAATTCTTAATAAAGTGACCTCTTCAATCTATTTAAAAATAGTTTGTTTTGCAACTCAAGGTCAATAAAACGAGATGTTATAGGTTTAGAGACGTTTCGACGTGAATACGCTCTTCTTCAGGCCATATTTAGTTTTGATGTTAATATAGAATTCCATTGTGAAGATGTATACGGCCCTCCGTGAAAGTATGTGTTGAAATTTTTAAGTGACCTTTAAATCTATTTAAAAAAGTTTGTTTTGCAGGCTCAAGGTCAATAAAACGAGATGTTATAGGTTTAGCGACGTTTCAAACGTGAATACGATGTTCTTCAGGCCATATTTAGTTCTGATGTTATCAATAATATTTAATATGTTATTCCATTGTGACGATATCCACGGCGTACCCTCCGTGAAAGTATGTGTTGGAATTATTAAGTGACCTCTTCAATCTATTTAAAAATAGTTTGTTTTGCAGGCTGAATGTCAATACAACGAGATGTTATAGGTTTAGCGACGTTTCGAACTTGAAAACGCTCTTCTTTAGGCCATATTTAGTTTTGCTGTTATTATAGAATTTTATTGTGAAGATGTATGATGTATACGGCGTGCCCTCCGTGAAAGTATGTGTTGAAATTATTAAGTGACCTTTAAATCTATTTAAAAAAGTTTGTTTTTCAGGCTCAAGGTCAATAAAACGAGATGTTATAGGTTTAGCGACGTTTCAAACGTGAATACGATGTTCTTCAGGCCATATTTAGTTCTGATGTTATTATAGAATTCCATTGTGAAGATGTACACGGCGTGCCCTCCGTGAAAGTATGTGTTGGAATTATTAAGTGACCTCTTCAATCTATTTAAAAATAGTTTGTTTTGCAGGCTGAAGGTCAATAAAACAAGATGTTATAGGTTTAGCGATCGTGAATACGCTCTTCCTTAATACGCTCTTCCTTAGGCCATATTTAGTTTAGTTTTAGTTTTAGTTTTGATGTTATTATAGAATTTTATTGTGAAGATGTATGATGTATACAAGATGTATGAATTCACAATAGAATTCCATTGTGAAGATGTATACGGCGTGCCTTCCGTGAAAGTATGTGTTGGAATTATTATCTTCTTGAGGCCATATTTAGATTTGATGTTATTATAGAATTCCATTGTGAAGATGTATACGGCATGCCCTCCGTGAAAGTATGTGTTGGAATTATTAAGTTACCTCTTCAATCTATTTAAAAATAGTTTGTTTTGCAGGCTCAAGGTCAAAAAAACGAGATGTTATAGGTTTAGCGACGTTTCGAACTTGAATACGCTCTTATTTAGGCCATATTTAGTTTTGCTGTTATTATAGAATTTTATTGTGAAGATGTATGATGTATACGGCGTGCCCTCCGTGAAAGTATGTTTTGAAATTATTAAGTGACCTTTAAATCTGTTTAAAAAAGATGTTATAGGTTTAGCGACGTTTCGATCGTGAATACGCTCTTCCTTAGGCCATATTTAGTTTTGATGTTATTATAGAATTTTATTGTGAAGATGTATGATGTATACAAGATGTATGAATTCACAATAGAATTCCCACAATAGAATTCCATTGTGAAGATGTATACGGCGTGCCTTCCGTGAAAGTATGTGTTGGAATTATTATCTTCTTGAGGCCATATTTAGATTTGATGTTATTATAGAATTCCATTGTGAAGATGTATACGGCATGCCCTCCGTGAAAGTATGTGTTGGAATTATAAGTGACCTCTTCAATCTATTTAAAAATAGTTTGTTTTACAGGCTCAAGGTCAAAAAAACGAGATGTTATAGGTTTAGCTCTTCTTCAGTCTATATTTAGTTTTGATGTTATTATAGAATTCCATTGTGAATATGTATACGGCGTGCCCTCCGTGAAAGTATGTGTTGGAATTATTAAGTGACCTCTTCAATCTATCTAAAAATAGTTTGTTTTGCATACTCAAGGTCAATAAAACTAGATGTTATAGGTTTAGCGACGTTTCAAACGTGAATACGCTCTTCTTCAGGCCATATTTAGTTCTGATGTTATTATAGTGAAAATGTATACGGCGTGCCCTCCGTGAAAGTATGTGTTGGAATTATCAAGTTACGTCTTAATTCTATATACAAATAGTTTGTTTTGGAGGCTCAAGGTCAATAAAACTAGATGTTATAGGTTTAGCTACGTTTCGAGCGTGAATACGCTGTTCTTTAGGCCATATTTAGTTCTGATGTTATTATAGTGAAGATGTATACGGCGTGCCCTCCGTGAAAGTATGTGTTGGAATTATTAAGTGACCTATTCAATCTATTTAATAATAGTTTGTTTTGCATGCTCAAGGTCAATAAAACGAGATGTTATAGGTTTAGCGACGTTTCAAACGTGAATACGCTCTTCTTCAGGCTATATTTAGTTCTGATGTTATTATAGTGAAAATGTATACGGCGTGCCCTCCGTGAAAGTATGTGTTGGAATTATAAAGTTACGTCTTAATTATCAAGTTACGTCTTAAATCTATTTAATAATAGTTTGTTTTGCATGCTCAAGGTCAATAAAACGAGATGTTATAGGTTTAGCGACGTTTCAAACGTGAATACGCTCTTCTTCAGGCCATATTTAGTTCTGATGTTATTATAGTGAAAATGTATACGGCGTGCCCTCCGTGAAAGTATGTGTTGGAATTATCAAGTTACGTCTTAATTCTATATACAAATAGTTTGTTTTGGAGGCTCAAGGTCAATAAAACTAGATGTTATAGGTTTAGCTACGTTTCGAGCGTGAATACGCTGTTCTTCAGGCCATATTTAGTTCTGATGTTATTATAGTGAAGATGTATACGGCGTGCCCTCCGTGAAAGTATGTGTTGGAATTATTAAGTGACCTCTTCAATCTATTTAAAAATAGAGTGTTTTGGAGGCTCAATAAATAGGTTTAGCGACGTTTAAAACGTACATTTTGGCGTGAATACGCTCTTCTTCAGGCCATATTTAGTTTTGATGTTAATATAGAATTCCATTGTGAAGATGTATACGGCCCTCCGTGAAAGTATGTGTTGAAATTTTTAAGTGACCTTTAAATCTATTTAAAAAAGTTTGTTTTGCAGGCTCAAGGTCAATAAAACGAGATGTTATAGGTTTAGCGACGTTTCAAACGTGAATACGATGTTCTTCAGGCCATATTTAGTTCTGATGTTATCAAGAATTCCATTGTATACGGCCCTCCGTGAAAGTATGTGTTGAAATTTTTAAGTGACCTTTAAATCTATTTAAAAATAGTTTGTTTTGCATACTCAAGGTCAATAAAACTAGATGTTATAGGTTTAGCGACGTTTCAAACGTGAAAACGCTCTTCTTCAGGCCATATTTAGTTCTGATGTTATTATAGTGAAAATGTATACGGCGTGCCCTCCGTGAAAGTATGTGTTGGAATTATCAAGTTACGTCTTAATTCTATAGTTTGTACATACGCTCTTCTTCAGGCCATATTTAGTTTTGATGTTATTATAGAATTTCATTGTGAAGATGTATACAGCGTGCCGTCCGTGAAAGTATGTATTAGAAAAATAATTCTTAATAAAGTGACCTCTTCAATCTATTTAAAAATAGTTTGTTTTGCAACTCAAGGTCAATAAAACGAGATGTTATAGGTTTAGAGACGTTTCGACGTGAATACGCTCTTCTTCAGGCCATATTTAGTTTTAATGTTAATATAGAATTCCATTGTGAAGATGTATACGGCCCTCCGTGAAAGTATGTGTTGAAATTTTTAAGTGACCTTTAAATCTATTTAAAAAAGTTTGTTTTGCAGGCTCAAGGTCAATAAAACGAGATGTTATAGGTTTAGCGACGTTTCAAACGTGAATACGATGTTCTTCAGGCCATATTTAGTTCTGATGTTATCAATAATATTTAATATGTTATTCCATTGTGACGATATCCACGGCGTACCCTCCGTGAAAGTATGTGTTGGAATTATTAAGTGACCTCTTCAATCTATTTAAAAATAGTTTGTTTTGCAGGCTGAATGTCAATACAACGAGATGTAATAGGTTTAGCGACGTTTTGAACTTGAAAACGCTCTTCTTTAGGCCATATTTAGTTTTGCTGTTATTATAGAATTTTATTGTGAAGATGTATGATGTATACGGCGTGCCCTCCGTGAAAGTATGTGTTGAAATTATTAAGTGACCTTTAAATCTATTTAAAAAAGTTTGTTTTTCAGGCTCAAGGTCAATAAAACGAGATGTTATAGGTTTAGCGACGTTTCAAACGTGAATACGATGTTCTTCAGGCCATATTTAGTTCTGATGTTATTATAGAATTCCATTGTGAAGATGTACACGGCGTGCCCTCCGTGAAAGTATGTGTTGGAATTATTAAGTGACCTCTTCAATCTATTTAAAAATAGTTTGTTTTGCAGGCTGAAGGTCAATAAAACAAGATGTTATAGGTTTAGCGATCGTGAATACGCTCTTCCTTAATACGCTCTTCCTTAGGCCATATTTAGTTTAGTTTTAGTTTTAGTTTTGATGTTATTATAGAATTTTATTGTGAAGATGTATGATGTATACAAGATGTATGAATTCACAATAGAATTCCATTGTGAAGATGTATACGGCGTGCCTTCCGTGAAAGTATGTGTTGGAATTATTATCTTCTTGAGGCCATATTTAGATTTGATGTTATTATAGAATTCCATTGTGAAGATGTATACGGCATGCCCTCCGTGAAAGTATGTGTTGGAATTGTTAAGTGACCTCTTCAATCTATTTAAAAATAGTTTGTTTTGCGGGCTCAAGGTCAAAAAAACGAGATGTTATAGATTTAGCGACGTTTCGAACTTGAATACGCTCTTATTTAGGCCATATTTAGTTTTGCTGTTATTATAGAATTTTATTGTGAAGATGTATGATGTATACGGCGTGCCCTCCGTGAAAGTATGTTTTGAAATTATTAAGTGACCTTTAAATCTGTTTAAAAAAGATGTTATAGGTTTAGCGACGTTTCGATCGTGAATACGCTCTTCCTTAGGCCATATTTAGTTTTGATGTTATTATAGAATTTTATTGTGAAGATGTATGATGTATACAAGATGTATGAATTCACAATAGAATTCCATTGTGAAGATGTATACGGCGTGCCTTCCGTGAAAGTATGTGTTGGAATTATTATCTTCTTGAGGCCATATTTAGATTTGATGTTATTATAGAATTCCATTGTGAAGATAAATACGGCATGCCCTCCGTGAAAGTATGTGACCTCTTCAATCTATTTAAAAATAGTTTGTTTTGCAGGCTCAAGGTCAAAAAAACGAGATGTTATAGGTTTAGCTCTTCTTCAGTCTATATTTAGTTTTGATGTTATTATAGAATTCCATTGTGAATATGTATACGGCGTGCCCTCCGTGAAAGTATGTGTTGGAATTATTAAGTGACCTCTTCAATCTATTTAAAAATAGTTTGTTTTGCATACTCAAGGTCAATAAAACTAGATGTTATAGGTTTAGCGACGTTTCAAACGTGAATACGCTCTTCTTCAGGCCATATTTAGTTCTGATGTTATTATAGTGAAAATGTATACGGCGTGCCCTCCGTGAAAGTATGTGTTGGAATTATCAAGTTACGTCTTAATTCTATATACAAATAGTTTGTTTTGGAGGCTCAAGGTCAATAAAACTAGATGTTATAGGTTTAGCTACGTTTCGAGCGTGAATACGCTGTTCTTCAGGCCATATTTAGTTCTGATGTTATTATAGTGAAGATGTATACGGCGTGCCCTCCGTGAAAGTATGTGTTGGAATTATTAAGTGACCTATTCAATCTATTTAATAATAGTTTGTTTTGCATGCTCAAGGTCAATAAAACGAGATGTTATAGGTTTAGCGACGTTTCAAACGTGAATACGCTCTTCTTCAGGCCATATTTAGTTCTGATGTTATTATAGTGAAAATGTATACGGCGTGCCCTCCGTGAAAGTATGTGTTGGAATTATCAAGTTACGTCTTAATTCTATATACAAATAGTTTGTTTTGGAGGCTCAAGGTCAATAAAACTAGATGTTATAGGTTTAGCTACGTTTCGAGCGTGAATACGCTGTTCTTCAGGCCATATTTAGTTCTGATGTTATTATAGTGAAGATGTATACGGCGTGCCCTCCGTGAAAGTATGTGTTGGAATTATTAAGTGACCTCTTCAATCTATTTAAAAATAGAGTGTTTTGGAGGCTCAATAAATAGGTTTAGCGACGTTTTGAACGTACATTTCGGCGTGAATACGCTCTTCTTCAGGCCATATTTAGTTTTGATGTTAATATAGAATTCCATTGTGAAGATGTATACGGCCCTCCGTGAAAGTATGTGTTGAAATTTTTAAGTGACCTTTAAATCTATTTAAAAAAGTTTGTTTTGCAGGCTCAAGGTCAATAAAACGAGATGTTATAGGTTTAGCGACGTTTCAAACGTGAATACGATGTTCTTCAGGCCATATTTAGTTCTGATGTTATCAAGAATTCCATTGTATACGGCCCTCCGTGAAAGTATGTGTTGAAATTTTTAAGTGACCTTTAAATCTATTTAAAAATAGTTTGTTTTGCATACTCAAGGTCAATAAAACTAGATGTTATAGGTTTAGCGACGTTTCAAACGTGAAAACGCTCTTCTTCAGGCCATATTTAGTTCTGATGTTATTATAGTGAAAATGTATACGGCGTGCCCTCCGTGAAAGTATGTGTTGGAATTATCAAGTTACGTCTTAATTCTATAGTTTGTACATACGCTCTTCTTCAGGCCATATTTAGTTTTGATGTTATTATAGAATTTCATAGTGAAGATGTATACAGCGTGCCGTCCGTGAAAGTATGTATTAGAAAAATAATTCTTAATAAAGTGACCTCTTCAATCTATTTAAAAATAGTTTGTTTTGCAACTCAAGGTCAATAAAACGAAATGTTATAGGTTTAGAGACGTTTCGACGTGAATACGCTCTTCTTCAGGCCATATTTAGTTTTGATGTTAATATAGAATTCCATTGTGAAGATGTATACGGCCCTCCGTGAAAGTATGTGTTGAAATTTTTAAGTGACCTTTAAATCTATTTAAAAAAGTTTGTTTTGCAGGCTCAAGGTCAATAAAACGAGATGTTATAGGTTCACGTTTGAAACGGTGAATACGATGTTCTTCAGGCCATATTTAGTTCTGATGTTATCAATAATATTTATTATGTTATTCCATTGTGACGATATCCACGGCGTACCCTCCGTGAAAGTATGTGTTGGAATTATTAAGTGACCTCTTCAATCTATTTAAAAATAGTTTGTTTTGCAGGCTGAATGTCAATACAACGAGATGTTATAGGTTTAGCGACGTTTCGAACTTGAAAACGCTCTTCTTTAGGCCATATTTAGTTTTGCTGTTATTATAGAATTTTATTGTGAAGATGTATGATGTATACGGCGTGCCCTCCGTGAAAGTATGTGTTGAAATTATTAAGTGACCTTTAAATCTATTTAAAAAAGTTTGTTTTTCAGGCTCAAGGTCAATAAAACGAGATGTTATAGGTTTAGCGACGTTTCAAACGTGAATACGATGTTCTTCAGGCCATATTTAGTTCTGATGTTATTATAGAATTCCATTGTGAAGATGTCACGGCGTGCCCTCCGTGAAAGTATGTGTTGGAATTATTAAGTGACCTCTTCAATCTATTTAAAAATAGTTTGTTTTGCAGGCTGAAGGTCAATAAAACAAGATGTTATAGGTTT
Source organism: Baccha elongata (assembly GCA_951217065.1). Classification (NCBI taxonomy): domain Eukaryota; kingdom Metazoa; phylum Arthropoda; class Insecta; order Diptera; family Syrphidae; genus Baccha; species Baccha elongata. The sequence continues at coordinate 135,057 of CATNUY010000037.1, forward strand.
AGCGATCGTGAATACGCTCTTCCTTAATACGCTCTTCCTTAGCCCATATTTAGTTTAGTTTTAGTTTTAGTTTTGATGTTATTATAGAATTTTATTGTGAAGATGTATGATGTATACAAGATGTATGAATTCACAATAGAATTCCATTGTGAAGATGTATACGGCGTGCCTTCCGTGAAAGTATGTGTTTGAATTATTATCTTCTTGAGGCCATATTTAGATTTGATGTTATTATAGAATTCCATTGTGAAGATGTATACGGCATGCCCTCCGTGAAAGTATGTGTTGGAATTATTAAGTGACCTCTTCAATCTATTTAAAAATAGTTTGTTTTGCAGGCTCAAGGTCAAAAAAACGAGATGTTATAGGTTTAGCGACGTTTTGAACTTGAATACGCTCTTATTTAGGCCATATTTAGTTTTGCTGTTATTATAGAATTTTATTGTGAAGATGTATGATGTATACGGCGTGCCCTCCGTGAAATTATGTTTTGAAATTATTAAGTGACCTTTAAATCTGTTTAAAAAAGATGTTATAGGTTTAGCGACGTTTCGATCGTGAATACGCTCTTCCTTAGGCCATATTTAGTTTTGATGTTATTATAGAATTTTATTGTGAAGATGTATGATGTATACAAGATGTATGAATTCACAATAGAATTCCATTGTGAAGATGTATACGGCGTGCCTTCCGTGAAAGTATGTGTTGGAATTATTATCTTCTTGAGGCCATATTTAGATTTGATGTTATTATAGAATTCCATTGTGAAGATGTATACGGCATGCCCTCTGTGAAAGTATGTGTTGGAATTATAAGTGACCTCTTCAATCTATTTAAAAATAGTTTGTTTTGCAGGCTCAAGGTCAAAAAAACGAGATGTTATAGGTTTAGCTCTTCTTCAGTCTATATTTAGTTTTGATGTTATTATAGAATTCCATTGTGAATATGTATACGGCGTGCCCTCCGTGAAAGTATGTGTTGGAATTATTAAGTGACCTCTTCAATCTATTTAAAAATAGTTTGTTTTGCATACTCAAGGTCAATAAAACTAGATGTTATAGGTTTAGCGACGTTTCAAACGTGAATACGCTCTTCTTCAGGCCATATTTAGTTCTGATGTTATTATAGTGAAAATGTATACGGCGTGCCCTCCGTGAAAGTATGTGTTGCAATTATCAAGTTACGTCTTAATTCTATATACAAATAGTTTGTTTTGGAGGCTCAAGGTCAATAAAACTAGATGTTATAGGTTTAGCTACGTTTCGAGCGTGAATACGCTGTTCTTCAGGCCATATTTAGTTCTGATGTTATTATAGTGAAGATGTATACGGCGTGCCCTCCGTGAAAGTATGTGTTGGAATTATTAAGTGACCTATTCAATCTATTTAATAATAGTTTGTTTTGCATGCTCAAGGTCAATAAAACGAGATGTTATAGGTTTAGCGACGTTTCAAACGTGAATACGCTCTTCTTCAGGCCATATTTAGTTCTGATGTTATTATAGTGAAAATGTATACGGCGTGCCCTCCGTGAAAGTATGTGTTGGAATTATCAAGTTACGTCTTAATTCTATATACAAATAGTTTGTTTTGGAGGCTCAAGGTCAATAAAACTAGATGTTATAGGTTTAGCTACGTTTCGAGCGTGAATACGCTGTTCTTCAGGCCATATTTAGTTCTGATGTTATTATAGTGAAGATGTATACGGCGTGCCCTCCGTGAAAGTATGTGTTGGAATTATTAAGTGACCTCTTCAATCTATTTAAAAATAGAGTGTTTTGGAGGCTCAATAAATAGGTTTAGCGACGTTTTGAACGTACATTTCGGCGTGAATACGCTCTTCTTCAGGCCATATTTAGTTTTGATGTTAATATAGAATTCCATTGTGAAGATGTATACGGCCCTCCGTGAAAGTATGTGTTGAAATTTTTAAGTGACCTTTAAATCTATTTAAAAAAGTTTGTTTTGCAGGCTCAAGGTCAATAAAACGAGATGTTATAGGTTTAGCGACGTTTCAAACGTGAATACGATGTTCTTCAGGCCATATTTAGTTCTGATGTTATCAAGAATTCCATTGTGACGATATCCACGGCGTACCCTCCGTGAAAGTATGTGTTGGAATTATTAAGTGACCTCTTCAATCTATTTAAAAATAGTTTGTTTTGCAGGCTGAATGTCAATAAAACGAGATGTTATAGGTTTAGCGACGTTTCGAACTTGAAAACGCTCTTCTTTAGGCCATATTTAGTTTTGCTGTTATTATAGAATTTTATTGTGAAGATGTATGATGTATACGGCGTGCCCTCCGTGAAAGTATGTGTTGAAATTATTAAGTGACCTCTTCAATCTATTTAAAAATAGAGTGTTTTGGAGGCTCAATAAATAGGTTTAGCGACGTTTTGAACGTACATTTCGGCGTGAATACGCTCTTCTTCAGGCCATATTTAGTTTTGATGTTAATATAGAATTCCATTGTGAAGATGTATACGGCCCTCCGTGAAAGTATGTGTTGAAATTTTTAAGTGACCTTTAAATCTATTTAAAAAAGTTTGTTTTGCAGGCTCAAGGTCAATAAAACGAGATGTTATAGGTTTAGCGACGTTTCAAACGTGAATACGATGTTCTTCAGGCCATATTTAGTTCTGATGTTATCAAGAATTCCATTGTGACGATATCCACGGCGTACCCTCCGTGAAAGTATGTGTTGGAATTATTAAGTGACCTCTTCAATCTATTTAAAAATAGTTTTTTTTGCAGGCTGAATGTCAATAAAACGAGATGTTATAGGTTTAGCGACGTTTCGAACTTGAAAACGCTCTTCTTTAGGCCATATTTAGTTTTGCTGTTATTATAGAATTTTATTGTGAAGATGTATGATGTATACGGCGTGCCCTCCGTGAAAGTATGTGTTGAAATTATTAAGTGACCTTTAAATCTGTTTAAAAAAGATGTTATAGGTTTAGCGACAATTCGATCGTGAATACGCTCTTCCTTAGGCCATATTTAGTTTTGATGTTATTATAGAATTTTATTGTGAAGATGTATGATGTATATGGCGTGCCCTCCGTGAAAGTGTGTGTTGAAATTATTAAGTGACCTTTAAATCTGTTTAAAAAAGTTTGTTTTGCAGGCTCAAGGTCAATAAAACGAGATGTTATAGGTTTAGCGACGTTTCAAACGTGAATCGCTGTTATTCAGGCCATATTTAGTTCTGATGTTATTATAGAATTCCATTGTGAAGATGTACACGGCGTGTCCTCCGTGAAAGTATGTTTAAGTGACCTCTTCAATCTATTTAAAAATAGTTTGTTTTGCAGGCTGAAGGTCAATAAAACGAGATGTTATAGGTTTAGCGCCGTTTCGAATGTGAATACGCTCTTCTTCAATCCCTATGTAGTTTTGATGTTTTTATAGAATTCCATTGTGAAGATGTATACGGCGTGCTTTCCGTGAAAGTATGTGTTGGAATTAATATCTTCTTGAGGCCATATTTAGATTTGATGTTATTATAGAATTCCATTGTGAAAAACGGCATGCCATCCGTGAATGTATGTGTTGGAATTATTAAAAGACCTCTTCAATCTATTTAAAAATAGTTTGTTTTGCAGGCTCAAGGTCAATTAAACGAGATGTTATAGGTTTAGCTCTTCTTCAGGCTATATTTAGTTTTGATGTTATTATAGAATTCCATTGTGAATATGTATACGGCGTGCCCTCCGTGAAAGTATGTGTTGGAATTATTAAGTGACCTCTTCAATCTATTTAAAAATAGTTTGTTTTGCAGGCTCAAGGTCAATAAAACGAGATGTTATAGGTTTAGTGACGTTTCATACGTGAATACGCTCTTCTTCAGGCCACATTTAGTTCTGATGTTATTATAGTGAAGATGTATACGGCGTGCCCTCCGTGAAAGTATGTGTTGGAATTATTAAGTTACCTCTTAATTCTATATAAAAATAGTTTGTTTTGCAGTCTCAAGGTCAATAAAACTAGATGTTAGAGGTTTAGCGACGTTTCGAACGTGAATACGCTGTTCTTCAGGCCATATTTTGTTTTGATGTTATTATAGAATTCCATTGTGAAGATGTATCGTGCCCTCCGTGAAAGTATGTGTTGGAATTATTAAGTGACCTCTTGAATCTATTTAAAAATAGTTTGTTTTGGAGGCTCAAGGTCAATAAAACTAGATGTTATAGGTTTAGCTACGTTTCGAGCGTGAATACGCTGTTCTTCAGGCCATATTTAGTTCTGATGTTATTATAGTGAAGATGTATACGGCGTGCCCTCCGTGAAAGTATGTGTTGGAATTATTAAGTGACCTCTTCAATCTATTTAAAAATAGAGTGTTTTGGAGGCTCAATAAATAGGTTTAGCGACGTTTTGAACGTACATTTCGGCGTGAATACGCTCTTCTTCAGGCCATATTTAGTTTTGATGTTAATATAGAATTCCATTGTGAAGATGTATACGGCCCTCCGTGAAAGTATGTGTTGAAATTTTTAAGTGACCTTTAAATCTATTTAAAAAAGTTTGTTTTGCAGGCTCAAGGTCAATAAAACGAGATGTTATAGGTTTAGCGACGTTTCAAACGTGAATACGATGTTCTTCAGGCCATATTTAGTTCTGATGTTATCAAGAATTCCATTGTGACGATATCCACGGCGTGCCCTCCGTGAAAGTATGTGTTGGAATTATCAAGTTACGTCTTAATTCTATATACAAATAGTTTGTTTTGGAGGCTCAAGGTCAATAAAACTAGATGTTATAGGTTTAGCTACGTTTCGAGCGTGAATACGCTGTTCTTCAGGCCATATTTAGTTCTGATGTTATTATAGTGAAGATGTATACGGCGTGCCCTCCGTGAAAGTATGTGTTGGAATTATTAAGTGACCTCTTCAATCTATTTAAAAATAGAGTGTTTTGGAGGCTCAATAAATAGGTTTAGCGACGTTTTGAACGTACATTTCGGCGTGAATACGCTCTTCTTCAGGCCATATTTAGTTTTGATGTTAATATAGAATTCCATTGTGAAGATGTATACGGCCCTCCGTGAAAGTATGTGTTGAAATTTTTAAGTGACCTTTAAATCTATTTAAAAAAGTTTGTTTTGCAGGCTCAAGGTCAATAAAACGAGATGTTATAGGTTTAGCGACGTTTCAAACGTGAATACGATGTTCTTCAGGCCATATTTAGTTCTGATGTTATCAAGAATTCCATTGTGACGATATCCACGGCGTACCCTCCGTGAAAGTATGTGTTGGAATTATTAAGTGACCTCTTCAATCTATTTAAAAATAGTTTGTTTTGCAGGCTGAATGTCAATAAAACGAGATGTTATAGGTTTAGCGACGTTTCGAACTTGAAAACGCTCTTCTTTAGGCCATATTTAGTTTTGCTGTTATTATAGAATTTTATTGTGAAGATGTATGATGTATACGGCGTGCCCTCCGTGAAAGTATGTGTTGAAATTATTAAGTGACCTTTAAATCTGTTTAAAAAAGATGTTATAGGTTTAGCGACAATTCGATCGTGAATACGCTCTTCCTTAGGCCATATTTAGTTTTGATGTTATTATAGAATTTTATTGTGAAGATGTATGATGTATATGGCGTGCCCTCCGTGAAAGTGTGTGTTGAAATTATTAAGTGACCTTTAAATCTGTTTAAAAAAGTTTGTTTTGCAGGCTCAAGGTCAATAAAACGAGATGTTATAGGTTTAGCGACGTTTCAAACGTGAATCGCTGTTATTCAGGCCATATTTAGTTCTGATGTTATTATAGAATTCCATTGTGAAGATGTACACGGCGTGTCCTCCGTGAAAGTATGTTTAAGTGACCTCTTCAATCTATTTAAAAATAGTTTGTTTTGCAGGCTGAAGGTCAATAAAACGAGATGTTATAGGTTTAGCGCCGTTTCGAATGTGAATACGCTCTTCTTCAATCCCTATGTAGTTTTGATGTTTTTATAGAATTCCATTGTGAAGATGTATACGGCGTGCTTTCCGTGAAAGTATGTGTTGGAATTAATATCTTCTTGAGGCCATATTTAGATTTGATGTTATTATAGAATTCCATTGTGAAAAACGGCATGCCATCCGTGAATGTATGTGTTGGAATTATTAAAAGACCTCTTCAATCTATTTAAAAATAGTTTGTTTTGCAGGCTCAAGGTCAATTAAACGAGATGTTATAGGTTTAGCTCTTCTTCAGGCTATATTTAGTTTTGATGTTATTATAGAATTCCATTGTGAATATGTATACGGCGTGCCCTCCGTGAAAGTATGTGTTGGAATTATTAAGTGACCTCTTCAATCTATTTAAAAATAGTTTGTTTTGCAGGCTCAAGGTCAATAAAACGAGATGTTATAGGTTTAGTGACGTTTCATACGTGAATACGCTCTTCTTCAGGCCACATTTAGTTCTGATGTTATTATAGTGAAGATGTATACGGCGTGCCCTCCGTGAAAGTATGTGTTGGAATTATTAAGTTACCTCTTAATTCTATATAAAAATAGTTTGTTTTGCAGGCTCAAGGTCAATAAAACTAGATGTTAGAGGTTTAGCGACGTTTCGAACGTGAATACGCTGTTCTTCAGGCCATATTTTGTTTTGATGTTATTATAGAATTCCATTGTGAAGATGTATCGTGCCCTCCGTGAAGGTATGTGTTGGAATTATTAAGTGACCTCTTGAATCTATTTAAAAATAGTTTGTTTTGCAGGCTCAAGGTCAATAAAACTAGATGTTATAGGTTTAGCGACGTTTCAAACGTGAATACGCTCTTCTTCAGGCCATATTTAGTTCTGATGTTATTATAGTGAAGATGTATACGGCGTGCCCTCCGTGAAAGTATGTGTTGGAATTATTAATTTACCTCTTAATTCTATATAAAAATAGTTTGTTTTGCAGGCTCAAGGTCAATAAAACTAGATGTTATTGGTTTAGCGACGTTTCGAGCGTGAATACGCTGTTCTTCAGGCCATATTTAGTTCTGATGTTATTTTAGTGAAGATGTATACGGCGTGCCCTCCGTGAAAGTATGTGTTGGAATTATTAAGTGACCTATTCAATCTATTTAATAATAGTTTGTTTTGCATGCTCAAGGTCAATAAAACGAGTTGTTATAGGTTAAGCGCCGTTTCAAACGTGAAAACGCTGTTCTTCAGGCCATATTTAGTTCTGATGTTATTATAGAATTCCATTGTGAAGATGTACACGGCTTGCCCTCCGTGAAAGTATGTGTTGGAATTATTAAGTGACCTCTTCAATCTATTTAAAAATAGTTTGTTTTGCAGGCTCAAGGTCAATAAAACTAGATGTTATAGCTTTAGCGACGTTTCAAACGTGAATACGCTCTTCTTCAGGCCATATTTAGTTCTGATGTTATTATAGTGAAGATGTATACGGCGTGCCCTCCGTGAAAGTATGTGTTGGAATTATTATCTTCTTGAGGCCATATTTAGATTTGATGTTGTTATAGAATTCCATTGTGAAGATGTATACGGCATGCCGTCCGTGAAAGTATGTGTTAAAATTATCAAGCGACCTATTCAATCTATTTAAAAATAGTTTGTTTTGCAAGCTCAAGGTCAATAAAACTAGATGTTATAGGTTCAGCGACGTTTCAAACGTGAATACGCTCTTCTTCAGGCCATATTTAGTTCTGATGTTATTATAGTGAAGATGTATACGGCGTGCCCTCCGTGAAAGTATGTGTTGGAATTATTAAGTGACCTATTCAATCTATTTAATAATAGTTTGTTTTGCATGCTCAAGGTCAATAAAACGAGTTGTTATAGGTTAAGCGCCGTTTCAAACGTGAATACGCTGTTCTTCAGGCCATATTTAGTTCTGATGTTATTATAGAATTCCATTGTGAAGATGTACACGGCTTGCCCTCCGTGAAAGTATGTGTTGGAATTATTAAGTGACCTCTTCAATTTATTTAAAAATAGTTTGTTTTGGAGGCTCAAGGTCAATAAATAGGTTTAGCGACGTTTTGAACGTACATACGCTCTTCTTCAGGCCATATTTAGTTTTGATGTTATTATAGAATTTCATTGTGACGATGTATACAGCGTGCCGTCCGTGAAAGTATGTGTTAGAAAAATAATTCTTAATAAAGTGACCTCTTCAATCTATTTAAAAATAGTTTGTTTTGCAAACTCAAGGTCAATAAAACGAGATGTTATAGGTTTAGAGACGTTTCGACGTGAATACGCTGTTCTTCAGGCCATATTTAGTTCTGATGTTATTATAGAATTCCATTGTGAAGATGTATACGGCGTGCCCTCCGTGAACATATGTGTTGAAATTATTAAGTGACCTTTAAATCTATTTAAAAAAGTTTGTTTTGCAGGCTCAAGGTCAATAAAACGAGATGTTATAGGTTTAGCGGCGTTTCAAACGTGAATACGCTGTTCTTCAGGCCATATTTAGTTCTGATGTTGTTATAAACGAGATGTTATAGGTTTAGCTCTTCTTCAGGCTATATTTAGTTTTGATGTTATTATAGAATTCCATTGTGAATATGTATACGGCGTGCCGTCCGTGAAAGTATGCATTAGAAAAATAATTCTTAATAAAGTGACCTCTTCAATCTATTTAAAAATAGTTTGTTTTGCAAACTCAAGGTCAATAAAACGAGATGTTATAGGTTTAGAGACGTTTAGACGTGAATACGCTCTTCTTCAGGTCATATTTAGTTTTGATGTTAATATAGAATTCCATTGTGAAGATGTATACGGCCCTCCGTGAAAGTATGTGTTGAAATTATTAAGTGACCTTTAAATCTATTTAAAAAAAGTTTGTTTTGCAGGCTCAAGGTCAATAAAACAAGATGTTATAGGTTTAGCGACGTTTCAAACGTGAATACGCTGTTCTTCAGGCCATATTTAGTTCCAATGTTATTATAGAATTCCATTGTGAAGATGTACACGGCGTGTCCTCCGTGAAAGTATGTGTTGGAATTATTAAGTGACCTCTTCAATCTATTTAAAAATAGTTTGTTTTGCAGGCTGAAGGTCAATAAAACGAGATGTTATAGGTTTAGCGACGTTTCGATCGTGAATACGCTCTTCTTTAGGCCATATTTAGTTTTGATGTTATTATAGAATTTTATTGTGAAGATGTATGATGTATACGGCTTGCCCTCCGTGAAAGTATGTGTTGAAATTATTAAGTGACCTTTCAATCTATTTAAAAATAGTTTGTTTTGCAGGCTGAAGGTCAATAAAACGAGATGTTATAGGTTTAGCGACGTTTCGATCGTGAATACGCTCTTCTTTAGGCCATATTTAGTTTTGATGTTATTATAGAATTCCATTGTGAAGATGTATCGTGCCCTCCGTGAAAGTATGTGTTGGAATTATTAAGTGACCTCTTCAATCTATTTAAAAATAGTTTGTTTTGCAGGCTCTAGGTCAATAAAACTAGATGTTATAGGTTTAGCGACGTTTCAAACGTGAATACGCTCTTCTTCAGGCCATATTTAGTTCTAATGTTATTATAGTGAAGATGTATACGGCGTGTCCTCCGTTAAAGTATGTGTTGGAATTATCAAGTTACCTCTTAATTCTATAGAAAAATAGTTTGTTTTGCAGGCTCAAGGTCAATAAAACTAGATGTTATAGGTTTAGCGACGTTTCGAGCGTGAATACGCTGTTCTTCAGGCCATATTTAGTTTTGATGTTATTTTAGTGAAGATGTGCCCTCCGTGAAAGTATGTGTTGGAATTATTAAGTGACCTATTCAATCTATTTAATAATAGTTTGTTTTGCATGCTCAAGGTCAATAAAACGAGATGTTATAGGTTAAGCGCCGTTTTAAACGTGAATACGCTGTTCTTCAGGCCATATTTAGTTCTGATGTTATTATAGAATTCCATTGTGAAGATGTACACGGCGTGCCCTCCGTGAAAGTATGTGTTGGAATTATTAAGTGACCTCTTCAATCTATTTAAAAATAGTTTGTTTTGGAGGCTCAAGGTCAATAAATAGGTTTAGCGACGTTTTGAACGTACATACGCTCTTCTTCAGGCCATATTTAGTTTTGATGTTATTATAGAATTTCATTGTGACGATGTATACAGCGTGCCGTCCGTGAAAGTATGTGTTAGAAAAATAATTCTTAATAAAGTGACCTCTTCAATCTATTTAAAAATAGTTTGTTTTGAAAACTCAAGGTCAATAAAACGAGATGTTATAGGTTTAGAGACGTTTCGACGTGAATACGCTCTTCTTAAGGCCATATTTAGTTTTGATGTTAATATAGAATTCCATTGTGAAGATGTATACGGCGTGCCCTCCGTGAAAATATGTGTTGAAGTTATTAAGTGACCTTTAAATCTATTTAAAAAAGTTTGTTTTGCAGGCTCAAGGTCAATAAAACGAGATGTTATAGGTTTAGCGACGTTTCAAACGTGAATACGCTGTTCTTCACGCCATATTTAGTTCTGATGTTGTTATAAACGTTGTTTAGCTCTTCTTCAGGCTATATTTAGTTTTGATGTTATTATAGAATTCCATTGTGAATATGTATACGGCGTGCCCTCCGTGAAAGTATGTGTTGGAATTATTAAGTGACCTCTTCAATCTATTTAAAAATAGTTTGTTTTGCAAGCTCAAGGTCAATAAAACTAGATGTTATAGGTTTAGCGACGTTTCAAACGTGAATACGCTCTTCAGGCCATATTTAGTTCTGATGTTATTATAGTGAAGATGTATACGGCGTGCCTTCCGTGAAAGTATGTGTTGGAATTATCAAGTTACCTCTAAATTCTATATAAAAATAGTTTGTTTTGCAGGCTCAAGGTCAATAAAACTAGATGTTATAGGTTTAGCGACGTTTTGAGCGTGAATACGCTGTTCTTCAGGCCATATTTAGTTCTGATGTTATTATAGTGAAGATGTATACGGCGTGCCCTCCGTGAAAGTATGTGTTGGAATTATTAAGTGACCTATTCAATCTATTTAATAACAGTTTGTTTTGCATGCTCAAGGTCAATAAAACGAGATGTTATAGGTTAAGCGCCGTTTCAAACGTGAATACGCTGTTCTTCAGGCCATATTTAGTTCTGATGTTATCAAGAATTCCATTGTGAAGATATCCAGATATCCCTCCGTGAAAGTATGCAATGTGAATACGCTCTTATTCAATCCATATGTAGTTTTGATGTTTTTTAGAATTCCATTGTGAAGATGTATACGGCGTGCCCTCCGTGAGAGTATGTGTTGGAATTATTAAGTGACCTCTTCAATCTATTTAAAAATAGTTTGTTTTGCAGGCTTAAGGTCAATAAAACGAGATGTTATAGGTTTGGCGACGTTTCGAACGTGAATACGCTGTTCTTCAGGACATATTTAGTTTTGATGTTATTATAGAATTCCATTGTGAAGATGTATACGGCGCTCCGTGAAAGTTTGTGTGAAAGTTTTTGTTAAGTGACCTCTTCACTCTATTTAAAAATAGTTTGTTTTGCAGGCTCAAGGTCAATAAAACGTGATGTTATAGGTTTAGCGACTTTTCGAATGTGAATACGCTCTTCTTCAATCCATATGTAGTTTTGATGTTTTTATAGAATTCCATTGTGAAGATGTATACGGCGTGCCTTCAGTGAAAGTATGTGTTGGAATTATTATCTTCTTAAGGCCATATTTAGATTTGATGTTATTATAGAATTCCATTGTGAAGATGTATACGGCATGCCCTCCGTGAAAGTATGTGTTGGAATTATTAAGTGACCTCTTCAATCTATTAAAAAATAGTTTGTTTTGCAGGCTCAAGGTCAATAAAACGAGATGTTATAGGTTTAGCTCTTCTTCAGGCTATATTTAGTTTTGATGTTATTATAGAATTCCATTGTGAATATGTATACGACGTGCCCTCCGTGAAAGTATGTGTTGGAATTATTAAGTGACCTCTTCAATCTATTTAAAAATAGTTTGTTTTGCAGGCTCAAGGTCAATAAAACGAGATGTTATAGGTTTAGCGACGTTTCAAACGTAAATACGCTCTTCTTCAGGCCATATTTAGTTCTGATGTTAATAATAACATCAGAACACATATTTTCACGGAGGGCACGCCGTATACATCTTAACTATAAAGTTAAGATGTATACGGCGTGCCCTCCGTGAAAGTATGTGTTGGAATTATCAAGTTTCCTTTTAATTCTATATAAAAATAGTTTGTTTTGCAGGCTCAAGGTCAACAAAACTAGATGTTATAAGTGTAGCGACGTTTCGAACGTGAATACGCTGTTCTTCAGGCCATATTTTGTTTTGATGTTATTATAGAATTCCATTGTGAAGATGTATCGTGCCCTCCGTTAAAGTATGTGTTGGAATTATTAAGTGACCTCTTCAATCTATTTAAAAATAGTTTGTTTTGCAGGCTGAAGGTCAATAAAACGAGTTATAGGTTTAGCGCCGTTTCGAATGTGAATACGCTCTTCTTCAATCCATATGTAGTTTTGATGTTTTTATAGAATTCCATTGTGAAGATGTATACGGCGTGCCTTCCGTGAAAGTATGTGTTGGAATTATTATCTTCTTGAGGCCATATTTAGATTTGATGTTATTATAGAATTCCATTGTGAAGATGTATACGGCATGCCCTCCGTGAAAGTATGTGTTGGAATTATTAAGTGACCTCTTCAATCTTTTAAAAAATAGTTTGTTTTGCAGGCTCAAGGTCAATAAAACGAGATGTTACAGGTTTAGCGACGTTTCGAACTTGAATACGCTCTTATTTAGGCCATATTTAGTTTTGCTGTTATTATAGAATTTAATTGTGAAGATGTATGATATATACGGCGTGCCCTCCGTGAAAGTATGTGTTGAAATTATTAAGTGAGCATTAAAAATTATTAAAAAAGTTTGTTTTGCAGGCTCAAGGTCAATAAAACGAGATGTTATAGGTTTAGCGACGTTTCAAACGTGAATACGCTGTTCTTCAGGCCATATTTAGTTCTGATGTTATTATAGAACTCCATTGTGAAGATGTACACGGCGTGCCCTCTGTGAAAGTATGTTTAAGTGACCTCTTCAATCTATTTAAAAATAGTTTGTTTTGCAGGCTGAAGATCAATAAAAGAAGATGTTATAGGTTTAGCGACGTTTCGAATGTGAATACGCTCTTCTTCAATCCATATGTAGTTTTGATGTTTTTATAGAGTTTCGACGTGAATACGCTCTTCTTCAGGCCATATTTAGTTTTGATGTTAATATAGAATTCCATTGTGAAGATGTATACGGCGAGCCCTCCGTGAAAATATGTGTTGAAATTATTAAGTGACCTTTAAATCTATTTAAAAAAATTTGTTTTGCAGGCTGAAGGTCAATAAAACGAGATGTTATAGGTTTAGCGCCGTTTCAAACGTGAATACGCTGTTCTTCAGGCCATATTTTGTTTTGATGTTATTATATAATTATATTGTGAAGATGTATACGGCGTGCCCTCCGTGAAAGTATGTGTTGGAATTATTAAGTGACCTCTTCAATCTATTTAAAAATAGTTTGTTTTGCAGGCTCAAGGTCAATAAAACTAGATGTTATAGCTTTAGCGACGTTTCAAACGTGAATACGGTCTTTTTCAGGCCATATTTAGTTCTGATGTTATTATAGTGAAGATGTATACGGCGTGCCCTCCGTGAAAGTATGTGTTGGAATTATTATCTTCTTGAGGCCATATTTAGATTTGATGTTGTTATTGAATTCCATTGTGAAGATGTATACGGCATGCCGTCCGTGAAAGTATGTGTTAAAATTATCAAGCGACCTATTCAATCTATTTAAAAATAGTTTGTTTTGCAAGCTCAAGGTCAATAAAACTAGATGTTATAGGTTCAGCGAAGTTTCAAACGTGAATACGCTCTTCTTCAGGCCATATTTAGTTCTGATGTTTCTATAGAATTCCATTGTGAAGATGTACAAGGCGTGCCCTCCGTGAAAGTATGTGTTGGAATTATTAAGTGAACTATTTAAAAATAGTTTGTTTTGGAGGCTCAAGGTTTGTTTTTGAGGTTTAGCGACATTTTGAACGTACTTACGCTCTTCTTCAGGCCATATTTAGTTTTGATGTTATTATAGAATTTCATTGTGAAGATGTATACAGCGTGCCGTCCGTGAAAGTATGCATTAGAAAAATAATTCTTAATAAAGTGACCTCTTCAATCTATTTAAAAATAGTTTGTTTTGCAAACTCAAGGTCAATAAAACGAGATGTTATAGGTTTAGAGACGTTTAGACGTGAATACGCTCTTCTTCAGGTCATATTTAGTTTTGATGTTAATATAGAATTCCATTGTGAAGATGTATACGGCCCTCCGTGAAAGTATGTGTTGAAATTATTAAGTGACCTTTAAATCTATTTAAAAAAAGTTTGTTTTGCAGGCTCAAGGTCAATAAAACAAGATGTTATAGGTTTAGCGACGTTTCAAACGTGAATACGCTGTTCTTCAGGCCATATTTAGTTCCAATGTTATTATAGAATTCCATTGTGAAGATGTACACGGCGTGTCCTCCGTGAAAGTATGTGTTGGAATTATTAAGTGACCTCTTCAATCTATTTAAAAATAGTTTGTTTTGCAGGCTGAAGGTCAATAAAACGAGATGTTATAGGTTTAGCGACGTTTCGATCGTGAATACGCTCTTCTTTAGGCCATATTTAGTTTTGATGTTATTATAGAATTTTATTGTGAAGATGTATGATGTATACGGCTTGCCCTCCGTGAAAGTATGTGTTGAAATTATTAAGTGACCTTTCAATCTATTTAAAAATAGTTTGTTTTGCAGGCTGAAGGTCAATAAAACGAGATGTTATAGGTTTAGCGACGTTTCGATCGTGAATACGCTCTTCTTTAGGCCATATTTAGTTTTGATGTTATTATAGAATTCCATTGTGAAGATGTATCGTGCCCTCCGTGAAAGTATGTGTTGGAATTATTAAGTGACCTCTTCAATCTATTTAAAAATAGTTTGTTTTGCAGGCTCTAGGTCAATAAAACTAGATGTTATAGGTTTAGCGACGTTTCAAACGTGAATACGCTCTTCTTCAGGCCATATTTAGTTCTAATGTTATTATAGTGAAGATGTATACGGCGTGTCCTCCGTTAAAGTATGTGTTGGAATTATCAAGTTACCTCTTAATTCTATAGAAAAATAGTTTGTTTTGCAGGCTCAAGGTCAATAAAACTAGATGTTATAGGTTTAGCGACGTTTCGAGCGTGAATACGCTGTTCTTCAGGCCATATTTAGTTTTGATGTTATTTTAGTGAAGATGTGCCCTCCGTGAAAGTATGTGTTGGAATTATTAAGTGACCTATTCAATCTATTTAATAATAGTTTGTTTTGCATGCTCAAGGTCAATAAAACGAGATGTTATAGGTTAAGCGCCGTTTTAAACGTGAATACGCTGTTCTTCAGGCCATATTTAGTTCTGATGTTATTATAGAATTCCATTGTGAAGATGTACACGGCGTGCCCTCCGTGAAAGTATGTGTTGGAATTATTAAGTGACCTCTTCAATCTATTTAAAAATAGTTTGTTTTGGAGGCTCAAGGTCAATAAATAGGTTTAGCGACGTTTTGAACGTACATACGCTCTTCTTCAGGCCATATTTAGTTTTGATGTTATTATAGAATTTCATTGTGACGATGTATACAGCGTGCCGTCCGTGAAAGTATGTGTTAGAAAAATAATTCTTAATAAAGCGCTTCAATCTATTTAAACATAGTTTGTTTTGGAGGCTCAAGGTCAATAAATAGGTTTAGCGACGTTTTGAACGTACATACGCTCTTCTTCAGGCCATATTTAGTTTTGATGTTATTATAGAATTTCATTGTGACGATGTATACAGCGTGCCGTCCGTGAAAGTATGTGTTAGAAAAATAATTCTTAATAAAGTGACCTCTTCAATCTATTTAAAAATAGTTTGTTTTGAAAACTCAAGGTCAATAAAACGAGATGTTATAGGTTTAGAGACGTTTCGACGTGAATACGCTCTTCTTAAGGCCATATTTAGTTTTGATGTTAATATAGAATTCCATTGTGAAGATGTATACGGCGTGCCCTCCGTGAAAATATGTGTTGAAGTTATTAAGTGACCTTTAAATCTATTTAAAAAAGTTTGTTTTGCAGGCTCAAGGTCAATAAAACGAGATGTTATAGGTTTAGCGACGTTTCAAACGTGAATACGCTGTTCTTCACGCCATATTTAGTTCTGATGTTGTTATAAACGTTGTTTAGCTCTTTATAAGTTTATAAGTGTAGCGACGTTTCGAACGTGAATACGCTGTTCTTCAGGCCATATTTTGTTTTGATGTTATTATAGAATTCCATTGTGAAGATGTATCGTGCCCTCCGTTAAAGTATGTGTTGGAATTATTAAGTGACCTCTTCAATCTATTTAAACATAGTTTGTTTTGGAGGCTCAAGGTCAATAAATAGGTTTAGCGACGTTTTGAACGTACATACGCTCTTCTTCAGGCCATATTTAGTTTTGATGTTATTATAGAATTTCATTGTGACGATGTATACAGCGTGCCGTCCGTGAAAGTATGTGTTAGAAAAATAATTCTTAATAAAGTGACCTCTTCAATCTATTTAAAAATAGTTTGTTTTGAAAACTCAAGGTCAATAAAACGAGATGTTATAGGTTTAGAGACGTTTCGACGTGAATACGCTCTTCTTAAGGCCATATTTAGTTTTGATGTTAATATAGAATTCCATTGTGAAGATGTATACGGCGTGCCCTCCGTGAAAATATGTGTTGAAGTTATTAAGTGACCTTTAAATCTATTTAAAAAAGTTTGTTTTGCAGGCTCAAGGTCAATAAAACGAGATGTTATAGGTTTAGCGACGTTTCAAACGTGAATACGCTGTTCTTCACGCCATATTTAGTTCTGATGTTGTTATAAACGTTGTTTAGCTCTTCTTCAGGCTATATTTAGTTTTGATGTTATTATAGAATTCCATTGTGAATATGTATACGGCGTGCCCTCCGTGAAAGTATGTGTTGGAATTATTAAGTGACCTCTTCAATCTATTTAAAAATAGTTTGTTTTGCAAGCTCAAGGTCAATAAAACTAGATGTTATAGGTTTAGCGACGTTTCAAACGTGAATACGCTCTTCAGGCCATATTTAGTTCTGATGTTATTATAGTGAAGATGTATACGGCGTGCCTTCCGTGAAAGTATGTGTTGGAATTATCAAGTTACCTCTAAATTCTATATAAAAATAGTTTGTTTTGCAGGCTCAAGGTCAATAAAACTAGATGTTATAGGTTTAGCGACGTTTTGAGCGTGAATACGCTGTTCTTCAGGCCATATTTAGTTCTGATGTTATTATAGTGAAGATGTATACGGCGTGCCCTCCGTGAAAGTATGTGTTGGAATTATTAAGTGACCTATTCAATCTATTTAATAACAGTTTGTTTTGCATGCTCAAGGTCAATAAAACGAGATGTTATAGGTTAAGCGCCGTTTCAAACGTGAATACGCTGTTCTTCAGGCCATATTTAGTTCTGATGTTATCAAGAATTCCATTGTGAAGATATCCAGATATCCCTCCGTGAAAGTATGCAATGTGAATACGCTCTTATTCAATCCATATGTAGTTTTGATGTTTTTTAGAATTCCATTGTGAAGATGTATACGGCGTGCCCTCCGTGAGAGTATGTGTTGGAATTATTAAGTGACCTCTTCAATCTATTTAAAAATAGTTTGTTTTGCAGGCTTAAGGTCAATAAAACGAGATGTTATAGGTTTGGCGACGTTTCGAACGTGAATACGCTGTTCTTCAGGACATATTTAGTTTTGATGTTATTATAGAATTCCATTGTGAAGATGTATACGGCGCTCCGTGAAAGTTTGTGTGAAAGTTTTTGTTAAGTGACCTCTTCACTCTATTTAAAAATAGTTTGTTTTGCAGGCTCAAGGTCAATAAAACGTGATGTTATAGGTTTAGCGACTTTTCGAATGTGAATACGCTCTTCTTCAATCCATATGTAGTTTTGATGTTTTTATAGAATTCCATTGTGAAGATGTATACGGCGTGCCTTCAGTGAAAGTATGTGTTGGAATTATTATCTTCTTAAGGCCATATTTAGATTTGATGTTATTATAGAATTCCATTGTGAAGATGTATACGGCATGCCCTCCGTGAAAGTATGTGTTGGAATTATTAAGTGACCTCTTCAATCTATTAAAAAATAGTTTGTTTTGCAGGCTCAAGGTCAATAAAACGAGATGTTATAGGTTTAGCTCTTCTTCAGGCTATATTTAGTTTTGATGTTATTATAGAATTCCATTGTGAATATGTATACGACGTGCCCTCCGTGAAAGTATGTGTTGGAATTATTAAGTGACCTCTTCAATCTATTTAAAAATAGTTTGTTTTGCAGGCTCAAGGTCAATAAAACGAGATGTTATAGGTTTAGCGACGTTTCAAACGTAAATACGCTCTTCTTCAGGCCATATTTAGTTCTGATGTTAATAATAACATCAGAACACATATTTTCACGGAGGGCACGCCGTATACATCTTAACTATAAAGTTAAGATGTATACGGCGTGCCCTCCGTGAAAGTATGTGTTGGAATTATCAAGTTTCCTTTTAATTCTATATAAAAATAGTTTGTTTTGCAGGCTCAAGGTCAACAAAACTAGATGTTATAAGTGTAGCGACGTTTCGAACGTGAATACGCTGTTCTTCAGGCCATATTTTGTTTTGATGTTATTATAGAATTCCATTGTGAAGATGTATCGTGCCCTCCGTTAAAGTATGTGTTGGAATTATTAAGTGACCTCTTCAATCTATTTAAACATAGTTTGTTTTGGAGGCTCAAGGTCAATAAATAGGTTTAGCGACGTTTTGAACGTACATACGCTCTTCTTCAGGCCATATTTAGTTTTGATGTTATTATAGAATTTCATTGTGACGATGTATACAGCGTGCCGTCCGTGAAAGTATGTGTTAGAAAAATAATTCTTAATAAAGTGACCTCTTCAATCTATTTAAAAATAGTTTGTTTTGAAAACTCAAGGTCAATAAAACGAGATGTTATAGGTTTAGAGACGTTTCGACGTGAATACGCTCTTCTTAAGGCCATATTTAGTTTTGATGTTAATATAGAATTCCATTGTGAAGATGTATACGGCGTGCCCTCCGTGAAAATATGTGTTGAAGTTATTAAGTGACCTTTAAATCTATTTAAAAAAGTTTGTTTTGCAGGCTCAAGGTCAATAAAACGAGATGTTATAGGTTTAGCGACGTTTCAAACGTGAATACGCTGTTCTTCACGCCATATTTAGTTCTGATGTTGTTATAAACGTTGTTTAGCTCTTCTTCAGGCTATATTTAGTTTTGATGTTATTATAGAATTCCATTGTGAATATGTATACGGCGTGCCCTCCGTGAAAGTATGTGTTGGAATTATTAAGTGACCTCTTCAATCTATTTAAAAATAGTTTGTTTTGCAAGCTCAAGGTCAATAAAACTAGATGTTATAGGTTTAGCGACGTTTCAAACGTGAATACGCTCTTCAGGCCATATTTAGTTCTGATGTTATTATAGTGAAGATGTATACGGCGTGCCTTCCGTGAAAGTATGTGTTGGAATTATCAAGTTACCTCTAAATTCTATATAAAAATAGTTTGTTTTGCAGGCTCAAGGTCAATAAAACTAGATGTTATAGGTTTAGCGACGTTTTGAGCGTGAATACGCTGTTCTTCAGGCCATATTTAGTTCTGATGTTATTATAGTGAAGATGTATACGGCGTGCCCTCCGTGAAAGTATGTGTTGGAATTATTAAGTGACCTATTCAATCTATTTAATAACAGTTTGTTTTGCATGCTCAAGGTCAATAAAACGAGATGTTATAGGTTAAGCGCCGTTTCAAACGTGAATACGCTGTTCTTCAGGCCATATTTAGTTCTGATGTTATCAAGAATTCCATTGTGAAGATATCCAGATATCCCTCCGTGAAAGTATGCAATGTGAATACGCTCTTATTCAATCCATATGTAGTTTTGATGTTTTTTAGAATTCCATTGTGAAGATGTATACGGCGTGCCCTCCGTGAGAGTATGTGTTGGAATTATTAAGTGACCTCTTCAATCTATTTAAAAATAGTTTGTTTTGCAGGCTTAAGGTCAATAAAACGAGATGTTATAGGTTTGGCGACGTTTCGAACGTGAATACGCTGTTCTTCAGGACATATTTAGTTTTGATGTTATTATAGAATTCCATTGTGAAGATGTATACGGCGCTCCGTGAAAGTTTGTGTGAAAGTTTTTGTTAAGTGACCTCTTCACTCTATTTAAAAATAGTTTGTTTTGCAGGCTCAAGGTCAATAAAACGTGATGTTATAGGTTTAGCGACTTTTCGAATGTGAATACGCTCTTCTTCAATCCATATGTAGTTTTGATGTTTTTATAGAATTCCAATGTGAAGATGTATACGGCGTGCCTTCAGTGAAAGTATGTGTTGGAATTATTATCTTCTTAAGGCCATATTTAGATTTGATGTTATTATAGAATTCCATTGTGAAGATGTATACGGCATGCCCTCCGTGAAAGTATGTGTTGGAATTATTAAGTGACCTCTTCAATCTATTAAAAAATAGTTTGTTTTGCAGGCTCAAGGTCAATAAAACGAGATGTTATAGGTTTAGCTCTTCTTCAGGCTATATTTAGTTTTGATGTTATTATAGAATTCCATTGTGAATATGTATACGACGTGCCCTCCGTGAAAGTATGTGTTGGAATTATTAAGTGACCTCTTCAATCTATTTAAAAATAGTTTGTTTTGCAGGCTCAAGGTCAATAAAACGAGATGTTATAGGTTTAGCGACGTTTCAAACGTAAATACGCTCTTCTTCAGGCCATATTTAGTTCTGATGTTAATAATAACATCAGAACACATATTTTCACGGAGGGCACGCCGTATACATCTTAACTATAAAGTTAAGATGTATACGGCGTGCCCTCCGTGAAAGTATGTGTTGGAATTATCAAGTTTCCTTTTAATTCTATATAAAAATAGTTTGTTTTGCAGGCTCAAGGTCAACAAAACTAGATGTTATAAGTGTAGCGACGTTTCGAACGTGAATACGCTGTTCTTCAGGCCATATTTTGTTTTGATGTTATTATAGAATTCCATTGTGAAGATGTATCGTGCCCTCCGTTAAAGTATGTGTTGGAATTATTAAGTGACCTCTTCAATCTATTTAAAAATAGTTTGTTTTGCAGGCTGAAGGTCAATAAAACGAGTTATAGGTTTAGCGCCGTTTCGAATGTGAATACGCTCTTCTTCAATCCATATGTAGTTTTGATGTTTTTATAGAATTCCATTGTGAAGATGTATACGGCGTGCCTTCCGTGAAAGTATGTGTTGGAATTATTATCTTCTTGAGGCCATATTTAGATTTGATGTTATTATAGAATTCCATTGTGAAGATGTATACGGCATGCCCTCCGTGAAAGTATGTGTTGGAATTATTAAGTGACCTCTTCAATCTATTAAAAAATAGTTTGTTTTGCAGGCTCAAGGTCAATAAAACGAGATGTTACAGGTTTAGCGACGTTTCGAACTTGAATACGCTCTTATTTAGGCCATATTTAGTTTTGCTGTTATTATAGAATTTAATTGTGAAGATGTATGATATATACGGCGTGCCCTCCGTGAAAGTATGTGTTGAAATTATTAAGTGAGCATTAAAAATTATTAAAAAAGTTTGTTTTGCAGGCTCAAGGTCAATAAAACGAGATGTTATAGGTTTAGCGACGTTTCAAACGTGAATACGCTGTTCTTCAGGCCATATTTAGTTCTGATGTTATTATAGAACTCCATTGTGAAGATGTACACGGCGTGCCCTCTGTGAAAGTATGTTTAAGTGACCTCTTCAATCTATTTAAAAATAGTTTGTTTTGCAGGCTGAAGATCAATAAAAGAAGATGTTATAGGTTTAGCGACGTTTCGAATGTGAATACGCTCTTCTTCAATCCATATGTAGTTTTGATGTTTTTATAGAGTTTCGACGTGAATACGCTCTTCTTCAGGCCATATTTAGTTTTGATGTTAATATAGAATTCCATTGTGAAGATGTATACGGCGAGCCCTCCGTGAAAATATGTGTTGAAATTATTAAGTGACCTTTAAATCTATTTAAAAAAATTTGTTTTGCAGGCTGAAGGTCAATAAAACGAGATGTTATAGGTTTAGCGCCGTTTCAAACGTGAATACGCTGTTCTTCAGGCCATATTTTGTTTTGATGTTATTATATAATTATATTGTGAAGATGTATACGGCGTGCCCTCCGTGAAAGTATGTGTTGGAATTATTAAGTGACCTCTTCAATCTATTTAAAAATAGTTTTGCAGGCTTAAGGTCAATAAAACGAGATGTTATAGGTTTAGCGACGTTTTGAACGTACATACGCTCTTCTTCAGTCCATATTTAGTTTTGATGTTATTATAGAATCCTTGTGAGGATGTATACAGCATGCCGTCCGTGAAAGTATGTGTTAGAAAAATAATTCTTAATAAAGTGACCTCTTCAATCTATTTAAAAATAGTTTGTTTTGCAAACTCAAGGTCAATAAAACAAGATGTTATAGGTTTAGCGACGTTTCGACGTGAATACGCTCTTCTTGAGGCCATATTTAGTTTTTATGTTAATATAGAATTCCATTGTGAAGATGTATACGGCGTGCCCTCCGTGAAAGTATGTGTTAAAATTATTAAGCGACCTATTCATTCTATTTGAAAATAGTTTGTTTTGCAGGCTCAAGTTCGATAAAACGCGATGTTATAGGTTTAGCGACGTTTCAAACGTGAATACGCTGTTCTTCAGGCCATATTTAGTTCTGATGTTATCAAGAATTCCATTGTGACGATATCCACGGCGTGCCCTCCGTGAAAGTATGTGTTGGAATTATTAAGTGACCTCTTCAATCTATTTAAAAATAGTTTATTTTGCAGGCTGAATGTCAATAAAACGAGATGTTATAGGTTTAGCGACGTTTCGAACGTGAATACGCTGTTCTTCAGGCCATATTTTGTTTTGATGTTATTATAGAATTCCATTGTGAAGATGTATCGTGCCCTCCGTTAAAGTATGTGTTGGAATTATTAAGTGACATCTTCAATATATTTAAAAATAGTTTGTTAGTTTTGATGTTATTATAGAATTCCCTTGTGTAGATGTATACGGCGTGCCCTCCGTGAAAATATGTGTTAAAATTATTAAGTGACCTATTCAATCTATTTAAAAATAGTTTGTTTTGCAGGCTCAAAAAAAAAAGAAAAAGAAAATATTTCATTTGAAGCCAAATTGTGAAGATGTAGACGGCGTGCCCTCCGTGAAAGTATGTGTTGGAATTATTAAGTTACCTCTTAATTATATTTAAAAATAGTTTGTTTTGCAGGCTCAAGGTCAATCAAACTAGATGGTATCGGTTTAGCGACGTTTCGAACGTGAATACGCTGTTCTTCAGGCCATATTTTGTTTTGATGTTATTATAGAATTATATTGTGAAGATGTATACGGCGTGCCCTCCGTGAAAGTATGTGTTGGAATTATTAAGTGACCTCTTCAATCTATTTAAAAATAGTTTGTTTTGCAGGCTTAAGGTCAATAAAACGAGATGTTATAGGTTTAGCGACGTTTCAAACGTGACCTCTTCAATCTATTTAAAAATAGTATGTTTT
Source organism: Baccha elongata (assembly GCA_951217065.1). Lineage (NCBI taxonomy): Eukaryota > Metazoa > Arthropoda > Insecta > Diptera > Syrphidae > Baccha > Baccha elongata. Next base: position 158,762 of record CATNUY010000037.1, read on the forward strand.
GGAGGCTCAAGGTCAATAAATAGGTTTAGCGACGTTTTGAACGTACATACGCTCTTCTTCAGGCCATATTTAGTTTTGATGTTATTATAGAATTTCATTGTTAAGAGTATACAGCGTGCCGTCCGTGAAAGTATGTGTTAGAAAAATAATTCTTAATAAATCTATTTATAATTAATTTGTTTTGCAAACTCAAGGTCAATAAAACGAGATGTTATAGGTTTAGCGACGTTTCGTTGTGAAAACGCTCTTCTTGAGGCCATATTTAGTTCTGATGTTATCAAGAATTCCATTGTGAAGATATCCACGGCGTGCCCTCCGTGAAAGTATGTGTTGGAATTATTAAGTGACCTCTTCAATCTATTTAAAAATAGTATATTTTGCAGGCTGAATGTCAATAAAACGAGATGTTATAGGTTTAGTGACGTTTCGAACTTGAATACGCTCTTCTTTAGGCCATATTTAGTTTTGCTGTTATTATAGAATTTTATTGTGCCCTCCGTGAAAGTATGTGTTGAAATTATTAAGTGACCTTTAAATCTATTTAAAAAAGTTTGTTTTGCAGGCTCAAGGTCAATAAAACGAGATGTTATAGGTTTAGCGCCGTTTCGAATGTGAATACGCTCTTCTTCAATCCATATGTAGTTTTGATGTTTTTATAGAATTCCATTGTGAAGATGTATACGGCGTGCCTTCCGTGAAAGTATGTGTTGGAATTATTATCTTCTTGAGGCCATATTTAGATTTGATGTTATTATAGAATTCCATTGTGAAGATGTATACGGCATGCCCTCCGTGAAAGTATGTGTTGGAATTATTAAGTGACCTCTTCAATCTATTTAAAAATAGTTTGTTTTGCAGGCTCAAGGTCAATAAAACGAGATGTTATAGGTTTAGCTCTTCTTCAGGCTATATTTAGTTTTGATGTTATTATAGAATTCCATTGTGAAGATGTATGATGTATACGGCGTGCCCTCCGTGAAAGTATGTGTTGAAATTATTAAGTGACCTTTAAATCTATTTAAAAAAGTTTGTTTTGCAGGCTCAAGGTCAATAAAACGAGATGTTATAGGTTTAGCGCCGTTTCGAATGTGAATACGCTCTTCTTCAATCCATATGTAGTTTTGATGTTTTTATAGAATTCCATTGTGAAGATGTATACGGCGTGCCTTCCGTGAAAGTATGTGTTGGAATTATTATCTTCTTGAGGCCATATTTAGATTTGATGTTATTATAGAATTCCATTGTGAAGATGTATACGGCGTGCCCTCCGTGAAAGTATGTGTTGAAATTATTAAGTGACCTCTTTAATCTATTTAAAAATAGTTTGTTTGGCAGGCTGAAGGTCAATAAAACGAGATGTTATAGATTAAGCGCCGTTTCGAATGTGAATACGCTCTTCTTCAATCCATATGTAGTTTTGATGTTTTTATAGAATTCCATCGTGAAGATGTATACGGCGTGCCTTCCGTGAAAATATGTGTTGGAATTATTATCTTCTTGAGGCCATATTTAGATTTGATGTTATTATAGAATTCCATTGTGAAGATGTACGGCATGCCCTCCGTGAAAGTATGTGTTGGATAATTCCAACATTGTCACTTAATAATTTAAGTGACCTCTTCAATCTATTTAAAAATAGTTTGTTTTGCAGGCTCAAGGTTTAGCGACGTTTCAAATGTGAATACGCTCTTTTCAGGCCATATTTAGTTTTGATGTTATTATAGAATTCCATTGTGAAGATGTATATGGAGTGCCCTCCGTGAAAGTATGTGTTGGAATTATTAAGTGACCTATTCAATATATTTGAAAATAGTTTGTTTTGCAGGCTCAAGGTCAATAAAACAAGCTGTTATAGGTTTAGCGCCGTTTCAAATGTAAATACGCTGTTCTTCAGGCCATATTTAGTTTTGATGTTATTATAGAATTCCATTGTGAAGATGTATATGGCGTGCCCTCCGTGAAAGTATGTGTTGGAATTATTAAGTGACCTATTCAATATATTTGAAAATAGTTTGTTTTGCAGGCTCAAGGTCAATAAAATGAGATGTTATAGGTTTAGCGCCGTTTCGAATGTAAATACGCTCTTCTTCAGGCCATATTTAGTTTTGATGTTAGTATAGAATTTTATTGTGAAGATGTATGATGTATACGGCGTACCCTCCGTATGTGTTGGAATTATTAAGTGACCTCTTCAATCTATTTAAAAATAGTTTGTTTTGCAGGCTCAATGTCAATAAAACGAGATGTTATAGGTTTAACGACGGTTCGAACAAAAATACGCTCTTCTTCAGGCCATATTTAGTTTTGATGTTAATATAGAATTCCATTGTGAATATGTATACGGCGTGTCCTCCGTGAAAGTATGTGTTGGAATTATTAAGTTACCTCTTAATTCTATTTAAAAATAGTTTGTTTTGCAGGCTTAAGATGTTATATGTTTAGCGACGTTTGGAACGTGAATACGCTGTTCTTCAGGCCATATGTAGTTTTGATGTTTTTATAGAATTCCATTGTGAAGATGTATACGGCGTGCCTTCCGTGAAAGTATGTGTTGGAATTATTATCTTCTTGAGGCCATATTTAGATTTGATGTTATTATAGAATTCCATTGTGAAGATGTATACGGCATGCCCTCCGTGAAAGTATTATCAAGTTACCTCTTAATTCTATATAAAAATAGTTTGTTTTTCAGGCTCAAGGTCAACAAAACTAGATGTTATAAGTTTAGCGACGTTTCGAACATGAATACTCTTTTCTTCAGGCCATATTTCGTTTTGATGTTATTATAGAATTCCATTGTGAAGATGTATCGTGCCCTCCGTTAAAGTATGTGTTGGAATTATTAAGTGACATCTTCAATATATTTAAAAATAGTTTGTTTTGCAGGCTCAAGGTCAATAAAACGAGATGTTATAGGTTTAGCGCCGTTTCAAATGTAAATTCGCTCTTCTACAGGCCATATTTAGTTTTGATGTTATTATAGAATTTTATTGTGAAGATGTATGATGTATACGGCGTGCCCTCCCTAAAAGTATGTGTTGGAATTATTAAGTGACCTCTTCAATCTATTTAAAAATAGTTTGTTTTGTTTTCAAGGTCAATAAAACTAGATGGTATCGGTTTAGCGACGTTTCAAAAGTGAATACGCTGTTCTTCAGGCCATATTTTGTTTTGATGTTATTATATAATTATATTGTGAAGATGTATACGGCGTGCCCTCCGTGAAAGTATGTGTTGGAATTATTAAGTGACCTCTTCAATCTATTTAAAAATAGTTTGTTTTGCAGGCTTAAGGTCAATAAAACGAGATGTTATAGGTTTAGCGACGTTTTGAACGTACATACGCTCTTCTTCAGTCCATATTTAGTTTTGATGTTATTATAGAATCCTTGTGAGGATGTATACAGCATGCCGTCCGTGAAAGTATGTGTTAGAAAAATAATTCTTAATAAAGTGACCTCTTCAATCTATTTAAAAATAGTTTGTTTTGCAAACTCAAAGTCAATAAAACAAGATGTTATAGGTTTAGCGACGTTTCGACGTGAATACGCTCTTCTTGAGGCCATATTTAGTTTTTATGTTAATATAGAATTCCATTGTGAAGATGTATACGGCGTGCCCTCCGTGAAAGTATGTGTTAAAATTATTAAGCGACCTATTCATTCTATTTGAAAATAGTTTGTTTTGCAGGCTCAAGTTCGATAATACGCGATGTTATAGGTTTAGCGACGTTTCAAACGTGATAACGCTGTTCTTCAGGCCATATTTAGTTCTGATGTTATCAAGAATTCCATTGTGACGATATCCACGGCGTGCCCTCCGTGAAAGTATGTGTTGGAATTATTAAGTGACCTCTTCAATCTATTTAAAAATAGTTTATTTTGCAGGCTGAATGTCAATAAAACGAGATGTTATAGGTTTAGCGACGTTTCGAACGTGAATACGCTGTTCTTCAGGCCATATTTTGTTTTGATGTTATTATAGAATTCCATTGTGAAGATGTATCGTGCCCTCCGTTAAAGTATGTGTTGGAATTATTAAGTGACATCTTCAATATATTTAAAAATAGTTTGTTAGTTTTGATGTTATTATAGAATTCCCTTGTGTAGATGTATACGGCGTGCCCTCCGTGAAAATATGTGTTAAAATTATTAAGTGACCTATTCAATCTATTTAAAAATAGTTTGTTTTGCAGGCTCAAAAAAAAAAGAAAAAGAAAATATTTCATTTGAAGCCAAATTGTGAAGATGTAGACGGCGTGCCCTCCGTGAAAGTATGTGTTGGAATTATTAAGTTACCTCTTAATTATATTTAAAAATAGTTTGTTTTGCAGGCTCAAGGTCAATCAAACTAGATGGTATCGGTTTAGCGACGTTTCGAACGTGAATACGCTGTTCTTCAGGCCATATTTTGTTTTGATGTTATTATAGAATTATATTGTGAAGATGTATACGGCGTGCCCTCCGTGAAAGTATGTGTTGGAATTATTAAGTGACCTCTTCAATCTATTTAAAAATAGTTTGTTTTGCAGGCTTAAGGTCAATAAAACGAGATGTTATAGGTTTAGCGACGTTTCAAACGTGACCTCTTCAATCTATTTAAAAATAGTATGTTTTGGAAGCTCAAGGTCAATAAATAGGTTTAGCGACGTTTTGAACGTACATACGCTCTTCTTCAGGCCATATTTAGTTTTGATGTTATTATAGAATTTCATTGTTAAGAGTATACAGCGTGCCGTCCGTGAAAGTATGTGTTAGAAAAATAATTCTTAATAAATCTATTTATAATTAATTTGTTTTGCAAACTCAAGGTCAATAAAACGAGATGTTATAGGTTTAGCGACGTTTCGACGTGAATACGCTCTTCTTGAGGCCATATTTAGTTCTGATGTTATCAAGAATTCCATTGTGAAGATATCCACGGCGTGCCCTCCGTGAAAGTATGTGTTGGAATTATTAAGTGACCTCTTCAATCTATTTAAAAATAGTATATTTTGCAGGCTGAATGTCAATAAAACGAGATGTTATAGGTTTAGTGACGTTTCGAACTTGAATACGCTCTTCTTTAGGCCATATTTAGTTTTGCTGTTATTATAGAATTTTATTGTGCCCTCCGTGAAAGTATGTGTTGAAATTATTAAGTGACCTTTAAATCTATTTAAAAAAGTTTGTTTTGCAGGCTCAAGGTCAATAAAACGAGATGTTATAGGTTTAGCACCGTTTCGAATGTGAATACGCTCTTCTTCAATCCATATGTAGTTTTGATGTTTTTATAGAATTCCATTGTGAAGATGTATACGGCGTGCCTTCCGTGAAAGTATGTGTTGGAATTATTATCTTCTTGAGGCCATATTTAGATTTGATGTTATTATAGAATTCCATTGTGAAGATGTATACGGCATGCCCTCCGTGAAAGTATGTGTTGGAATTATTAAGTGACCTCTTCAATCTATTTAAAAATAGTTTGTTTTGCAGGCTCAAGGTCAATAAAACGAGATGTTATAGGTTTAGCTCTTCTTCAGGCTATATTTAGTTTTGATGTTATTATAGAATTCCATTGTGAAGATGTATGATGTATACGGCGTGCCCTCCGTGAAAGTATGTGTTGAAATTATTAAGTGACCTTTAAATCTATTTAAAAAAGTTTGTTTTGCAGGCTCAAGGTCAATAAAACGAGATGTTATAGGTTTAGCGCCGTTTCAAATGTAAATACGCTCTTCTACAGGCCATATTTAGTTTTGATGTTATTATAGAATTTTATTGTGAAGATGTATGATGTATACGGCGTGCCCTCCGTAAAAGTATGTGTTGGAATTATTAAGTGACCTCTTCAATCTATTTAAAAATAGTTTGTTTTGCAGGCTCAAAAATAAGAAAAAGAAAATATTTCATTTGAAGCCAAATTGTGAAGATGTAGACGGCGTGCCCTCCGTGAGGGTATATTTTGTTTTGATGTTATTATATAATTATATTGTGAAGATGTATACGGCGTGCCCTCCGTGAAAGTATGTGTTGGAATTATTAAGTGACCTCTTCAATCTATTTAAAAATAGTTTGTTTTGCAGGCTTAAGGTCAATAAAACGAGATGTTATAGGTTTAGCGACGTTTTGAACGTACATACGCTCTTCTTCAGTCCATATTTAGTTTTGATGTTATTATAGAATCCTTGTGAGGATGTATACAGCGTGCCGTCCGTGAAAGTATGTGTTAGAAAAATAATTCTTAATAAAGTGACCTCTTCAATCTATTTAAAAATAGTTTGTTTTGCAAACTCAAGGTCAATAAAACGAGATGTTATAGGTTTAGCGACGTTTCGACGTGAATACGCTCTTCTTGAGGCCATATTTAGTTTTTATGTTAATATAGAATTCCATTGTGAAGATGTATACGGCGTGCCCTCCGTGAAAGTATGTGTTAAAATTATTAAGCGACCTATTCATTCTATTTAAAAATAGTTTGTTTTGCAGGCTTAAGGTCAATAAAACGAGATGTTATAGGTTTAGCGACGTTTCAAACGTGAATACGCTGTTCTTCAGGCCAAATTTAGTTCTGATGTTTTATAGAATTCCATTGTGAAGATGTACACGGGGTGCCCTCCGTGAAAGTATGTGTTGGAATTATTAAGTGACCTCTTCAATCTATTTAAAAATAGTATGTTTTGGAGGCTCAAGGTCAATAAATAGGTTTAGCGACGTTTTTGTTATTATAGAATTTTATTGTGAAGATGTATGATGTATACGGCGTGTATGAGTTGGAATTATTAAGTGACCTCTTCAATCTATTTAAAAATAGTTTGTTTTGCAGGCTCAAAAAAAAAGAAAAAGAAAATATTTCATTTGAAGCCAAATTGTGAAGATGTAGACGGCGTGCCCTCCGTGAAAGTATGTGTTGGAATTATTAAGTTACCTCTTAATTCTATTTAAAAATAGTTTGTTTTGCAGGCTCAAGGTCAATAAAACTAGATGGTATCGGTTTAGCGACGTTTCGAACGTGAATACGCTGTTCTTCAGGCCATATTTTGTTTTGATGTTATTATAGAATTATATTGTGAAGATGTATACGGCGTGCCCTCCGTGAAAGTATGTGTTGGAATTATTAAGTGACCTCTTCAATCTATTTAAAAATAGTTTGTTTTGCAGGCTTAAGGTCAATAAAACGAGATGTTATAGGTTTAGCGACGTTTCAAACGTGAATACGCTGTTCTTCAGGCCAAATTTAGTTCTGATGTTTTATAGAATTCCATTGTGAAGATGTACACGGGGTGCCCTCCGTGAAAGTATGTGTTGGAATTATTAAGTGACCTCTTCAATCTATTTAAAAATAGTATGTTTTGGAGGCTCAAGGTCAATAAATAGGTTTAGCGACGTTTTGAACGTACATACGCTCTTCTTCAGGCCATATTTAGTTTTGATGTTATTATAGAATTTCATTGTGAAGATGTATACAGCGTGCCGTCCGTGAAAGTATGTGTTAGAAAAATAATTCTTAATAAAGTGACCTCTTCAATCTATTTATAATTAATTTGTTTTGCAAACTCAAGGTCAATAAAACGAGATGTTATAGGTTTAGCGACGTTTCGACGTGAATACGCTGTTCTTGAGGCCATATTTAGTTCTGATGTTATCAAGAATTCCATTGTGAAGATATCCACGGCGTGCCCTCCGTGAAAGTATGTGTTGGAATTATTAAGTGACCTCTTCAATCTATTTAAAAATAGTATATTTTGCAGGCTGAATGTCAATAAAACGAGATGTTATAGGTTTAGTGACGTTTCGAACTTGAATACGCTCTTCTTTAGGCCATATTTAGTTTTGCTGTTATTATAGAATTTTATTGTGAAGATGTATGATGTATACGGCGTGCCCTCCGTGAAAGTATGTGTTGAAATTATTAAGTGACCTTTAAATCTATTTAAAAAAGTTTGTTTTGCAGGCTCAAGGTCAATAAAACGAGATGTTATAGGTTTAGCGCCGTTTCGGATGTGAATACGCTCTTCTTCAATCCATATGTAGTTTTGATGTTTTTATAGAATTCCATTGTGAAGATGTATACGGCGTGCCCTCCGTGAAAGTATGTGTTGGAATTATTAAGCTTTACTCATAAGGCAGAGTGGCTTAAGTCGATTTAAGCCAAAAACGATTTTTTTACATTTTTAAACCTATTCAAAAATAAACTTTTTTTCTGTTTTATCAGCGTGTTTCTATTCCACCTAGAAATCTATTTTTTGTGATGTCAAAACGGCTTAATTAAAAAAAATCAAAAACTTGCACTTGGAAAAGCGTCTTATTTTTGGGGCTGAAATCCCTTTTTATTATTTTAAGTCTTATGTCGACCTTAGCCGTTTTTAAGTTATTTAAAATGTCAGAAAATAAATAAGGAACAACACACTAAGTAGTATTAAGTCACTTTTCCAATTTTAGATTTTCTCCTTAAAAAAACTTAATGCATATTTAAGCCATTTTTCCCTTTTGAAATTTTTATTATTATTTACATAAGCCTTTTTCCCAAAACCACTTTTAGAAATTAGTTTGACTTATTAGTACACAAGCCTTTTTTACAAACTAAAAAAGAAAACAATTATTAGTTTTTTCTTTTTGAACAACCAATTATTTGATATAAGTCACTTTACGAAAGCAATATTTAAAAAAAAAAGAATTTTAGATGCAAATAAGCCGTTGTACCTAGATCAAAGTAGCCTGGATTTAAAAATCATCAAAAGGGTTACTTGGCTAATTATGACATAAGCCACATCAGTTTTCTTTTCTTTTCGTGAAGTTAACGTCGTGTTAGAAAAAGTGAAGCAAATTTTAGTATTTTCAGTGAGTGTTATATATTAATTTTTTTGTTGTAAGAACAAGAAAACATTTCAAAGAAATTACCTTATAGAAGTTGATTTTTATAAGTGAAAGTGCAAATTTAAAAGGAAAAAAATATGGATAGAGCTAAAATAATGCTAAAGCTTGCGCTTCTAAAGCGCTATCAAAAATGGAATCCTGAACCTGGAAGAAGTGTATTTTCTAATGGTTCGTATCTTGTTATAAGTATCTTGTTTTTTCATGGACTAAAGGCCATAAAAAGCTAATTTGAATCAATAATTCAACAAGTCCACTAAATTTAATGCTAAGTCTTCTACTTAGTTGAAATTATTTTTTATTTATTATTTAATATTTTCAATACATAGTATATAGAATTTGTATTATAACAAAAAACATTATTTATAACTATAACCAGGCCACGGGTAAACACTTCCAGCTTAATGATTGCAATCGTAATCTTGTTGGATATAGTTCACTTTAGCTTTTTGTCAAAAAAGTTATGTAAGTTGAACTGAAATAAGCGGAAATTTGCGTATTGACAAGGTGCTCACTCGTCGTCAACTGATGAGTGCAAAGTGAGCATCCGCACGAAACACCATTTTTTCATGGACTAAAGGCCATAAAAAGCTAATTTGAATCAATAATTCAACAAGTCCACTAAATTTAATGCTAAGTCTTCTACTTAGTTGAAATTATTTTTTATTTATTATTTAATATTTTCAATACATAGTATATAGAATTTGTATTATAACAAAAAACATTATTTATAACTATAACCAGGCCACGGGTAAACACTTCCAGCTTAATGATTGCAATCGTAATCTTGTTGGATATAGTTCACTTTAGCTTTTTGTCAAAAAAGTTATGTAAGTTGAACTGAAATAAGCGGAAATTTGCGTATTGACAAGGTGCTCACTCGTCGTCAACTGATGAGTGCAAAGTGAGCATTCGCACGAAACGCCATTTTTTCATGGACTAAAGGCCATAAAAAGCTAATTTGAATCAATAATTCAACAAGTCCACTAAATTTAATGCTAAGTCTTCTACTTAGTTGAAATTATTTTTTATGTATTATTTAATATTTTCAATACATAGTATATAGAATTTGTATTATAACAAAAAACATTATTTATAACTATAACCAGGCCACGGGTAAACACTTCCAGCTTAATGATTGCAATCGTAATCTTGTTGGATATAGTTCACTTTAGCTTTTTGTCAAAAAAGTTATGTAAGTTGAACTGAAATAAGCGGAAATTTGCGTATTGACAAGGTGCTCACTCGTCGTCAACTGATGAGTGCAAAGTGAGCATCCGCACGAAACGCCATTTTTTCATGGACTAAAGGCCATAAAAAGCTAATTTGAATCAATAATTCAACAAGTCCACTAAATTTAATGCTAAGTCTTCTACTTAGTTGAAATTATTTTTTATTTATTATTTAATATTTTCAATACATAGTATATAGAATTTGTATTATAACAAAAAACATTATTTATAACTATAACCAGGCCACGGGTAAACACTTCCAGCTTAATGATTGCAATCGTAATCTTGTTGGATATAGTTCACTTTAGCTTTTTGTCAAAAAAGTTATGTAAGTTGAACTGAAATAAGCGGAAATTTGCGTATTGACAAGGTGCTCACTCGTCGTCAACTGATGAGTGCAAAGTGAGCATCCGCACGAAACGCCATTTTTTCATGGACTAAAGGCCATAAAAAGCTAATTTGAATCAATAATTCAACAAGTCCACTAAATTTAATGCTAAGTCTTCTACTTAGTTGAAATTATTTTTTATTTATTATTTAATATTTTCAATACATAGTATATAGAATTTGTATTATAACAAAAAACATTATTTATAAGTATCTTGTGTTAAGTTTTTTTCTTAATTGGTATTCAATACCAAGCATATTAATTTTTTTTTTTAAAGCGGAAACATCTTTTTTTAAGTAGTTACAAAAGGAGTTTTTTTCGTGCTTTGAATTACATCCTGCTTATGATATATATTTTTTTTTTAGGAGAAGGGGCTTCAAGCGCTCCAAGCTGTTCTGTTCTAAACAAAGAGAAAACTTTACCTCTATTTAAGAAGTTTGATGGTACAAAATAGTCTTATTTTAATATCATTAGGTAATTATTTAACGACAGTTTCATTATATTATACAGATAACGAGGTTTTCGTGCCAGTTGTTTCCAATGAAACAGCTACGAGCTGCATTAGTGAGCTGTCTGACGTTACCATTTCAAATTTGAAACGTGTTGTTGAACCTGAAACGATGGATGATGACTCATTTTCCGAAGACAGTGATGACAGCGTTGCAGATAAAGATTATCATTTGCCGGATAAATCACCACAAAACGAGATTTCGGATTCAGAAATTGAAGAAATGGCCATGCAAATAGAGGAGAATTTAGTTGGAAACACCGAAAATCCTGATCAAGAGGCAACAAAAGAAAATCGAAAGGTAAGAAGTCAAAAAAGAAATTTAGGACAAAAATATACTTCTAGTACTGGAAAAACTGTGCCCTCAAGGAAAATTATACCACTTACTTTTTGCCAACGAAAATGTATGGACAAAATTTCTAGAACAGACCAAGAAACAATCTTTAATCAATATTGGGAACTGGGAAACTACAATCTCAAGTTGGCATTTGTGTCTGGTTTGATTTCCATTCAAGAAAAGAAAACGACTCGTGCAAAACAAAGTGATAAGATTTCTCGAAATCGCCAGTTTACCTATAACTATTTTCTCAATCTAAAAAATGTAAGAACACAAGTTTGTCAGAAATGCTTTAAAAATGTTTTGGGTGAGACCGACCGCTTCTTGAAAACCGTTATTTAAAAAAAAATTGATTCTCCGGGTACTATAACACTGCGTGATATGCGTGGAAAGAAAAGTCCAACAAACAAAATTTCAGAGGCAAGGAAAAAAGAAGTCTTGGATCATATCAACAGCATTCCGGCCTATGAGAGTCATTATACGCGCAAATATTCGACACAAAAGTATTTTGAAAGCTCACTTACCTTATCAAAGCTTTATGCATCTTATACTGAAGCAACATAAGATCCAGTTTCCATTACAAAATACTCCAAAATTTTCAAAAGCCTTAAAATTAAATTTAAGAAACCAAAGATTGATACATGTACAAAATGTGACATAATCGCAGCTAAAATGGCATTGGCTACAGGTGAGGAACTGACTGCTGTAGAATTAGAACAAAAACTACACCATTTAGATACAGATACTTCATATGAATCGAAAAAGATGGACATTGAAAACGCAAAAAATGTAGAAGGTTTGGAGGTTTTTGCTTTTGACCTTCAACAGTGTCTTTCAACTCCTTTTTTGCAATCTTCCGTTTCTTTTTACAAGAGACAATTATATACTTATAATTTAACTGTGCACGACTGTGGAAAAGGTACTCCCCATTGTTATATGTGGCATGAAGGCGTCGCAAACAGAGGTGGAAATGAAATTGCGTCATGTTTGTTGGAACATCTAACTTCAGGATCAGTTCTACCACCAACTACCGAGCATGTAATTTTTTATAGTGATAACTGCTTCGGGCAAAATAAAAACAAAATGGTTGCGATTATGATGTTGATGCATGTTTGTGATGTGTCCAATAATATAAAACATATCGATCACAAGTTTTTGATACCCGGCCACACACACATGGACGGTGACATTGATCATTCGATTATCGAAAGAAAAAAGAAAAAAACTTCCTTTAAAATCCACTACCCAAGAGATTGGTACCAATTTATACGGGGTGTTGGAACCAAAAATAAATTCTTTGTCAATGAGATGCCCCAAACTAAATTTCTAAACTTTGCGTCGATGATCAAAAACAAATGCACTTTCCGAAAGGTTGATGAAGACAATAATAAAGTAGACTGGAGAAATATAAGGTGGCTCCGTTTTTCATCTGATGCACCTTTCAACATTTACTATAAACATACTTTGGACAAAAACATACCTTTTAATACGCTAAGTATAAGGAAACGAGGATGTAACCAGTTATCATCCGAACGCTTGGAACCGCTTTATGACGGGCCTAACAAAATAAGCGAAGCGAAAAAAGAGGACCTGATAACCCTTCTTCCATTGATCGATGAGCAATTCCATAATTTCTATAAAAGCCTTTGCACAGAATCTAAACCTGATTATCATCCCGACCTAACGGAAAAAGAGGAAGAAGATACTTTGGAGTAGTTTCATTTTTAATTCTATCCATTTGATTCATTTTTATTATTTCTTTCTGTTTCTTTTTTGTACTTCTTCAATATTAAATAACTTAAAATAAAAAAAGATTAAAGTAAAAAAGTCTTAAGTTGTTTCAAGATTCTATAAAAGAAAAAGAAAAGAGGCCAATATATACGTAAATGCAAGCGAAAATGAAAAAATAATTTTGAAAACTGGCTTAAGTGACTCATGTCAATTTTAGATAAGGAAGGTAAAAAGGCAAAAAGGCTTAAATGTGATTTTTTGCCTATAACTATTTGATTTTAAATAATTTCTTAAATCCTTGAATACCATTAAAAGATTACAAAATAATTCATATTTTAATTACAAATTGCGCCCCCTACTCTAAATAGTTTTTTCTAAATAATTTTTTAAAGTTTAAAATCGCCCTCCTGAAAACTGCTTGAAATAGACTTAAGCCTCTTTGCCTTTTGATTAAAGAAGTGACCTCTTCAATCTATTTAAAAATAGTTTGTTTTGCAGGCTCAAGGTCAATAAAACGAGATGTTATAGGTTTAGCTCTTCTTCAGGCTGTATTTAGTTTTGATGTTATTATAGAATTCCATTGTGAATATGTATACGACGTGCCCTCCGTGAAAGTATGTGTTGGAATAATTAAGAGACCTCTTCAATCTATTTAAAAATAGTTTGTTTTGCAGGCTCAAGGTCAATAAAACGAGATGTTATAGGTTTAGCGACGTTTCAAACGTGAATACGCTCTTCTTCAGGCCATATTTAGTTCTGATGTTATTATAGTGAAGATGTATACGGCGTGCCCTCCGTGAAAGTATGTGTTGGAATTATCAAGTTACCTCTTAATTCTATAAGAAAATAGTTTGTTTTGCAGGAAAGAATACAAAATTACGACAGTTGTTTTTTTTAGCTTTTTGTTGTTGTGTTTTTTCACTTGTGACATTACGTCACAAGTGAAAAATTTCACATAAATTAAATTAAATAACATTGAAATAAGTTATATTTGCTATTTAGTACAAACTTGACTACTGCAGCGCCACACGTATACAATATATAACTGGATAGGATATCCCATACAGAGTTGAAAAATTGTTTTAAGACAATAGCGGAAGTATTAATGTTGTGCGCGAAAATTGTTAATAATGTATTATTAAACGTACAACTCAAATTACACAGGAAAAAATAGATTATTTACGAAATTCTTTTACAAGATTTTAAGTTTGACAGTTTGAAAAAAGCACGATACTTAATTTCAATATGTCATCCGCGTAGTGTGAGCTGTCATTTATTGAGTTTCGAAGGCTACTGTCGCTAAAAACAACAAAGACTAAAACGAAATTAACTTGAGGTATGGCACCAGCAGTCCATGAATGAAAGAATACAAGATTACGACACTTTTTTTTTCAATTTTTTGCTGTTGTGTTTTTTCACTTGTGAAGTAACCACAAACAGAAAAACAAATAAATAAATATCGTATGACTTTGCCACAACCAATGAGAAAAATAGTGCAAGATGCTTACGTCACAAGTGAAACAACAACAAAGTGAAAATGCCAAAGTGTCGTAATCTTGTATTCTTTCATTTCATGCTAGCAGTCCATATCTATTACGTCCACCATGGAAAAGTTTAAATGCGCTACGGGTTGTCAAAACTAACACTAACTTCTATTTGCTCTTTATTACAAACTTGACTACTGCAGCGCCACATGTATAAATATATAACTGGATAGTGTATCCCATACAAAATATAACAGTTTTTGTGTGCCCATTTGAAGGTGACATTTAGGTAGTTTGTTTATAGGACTTTTTAGGTAACAACGATATATTTCTCGTTCGCAGAGCAGTGTCAAAATCAGCAGTACGCGGATGACAGCTGAACATTTTGTTCATCATTGTTGAAAAATTGATTTAAAACAATAGCGGAAATATTAATTTTCTGCGCGAAAATAGTTAATAAGGTATTATTGAACGTACATCTCAAAATTATTATTTACGAAATTCTTTTACAAGATTTTGAGTTTGACAGTGCGGTACTAAATTTCAATCTGTCATCCGCGTAGTTTAAGCTGTGATTTATTGAGTTTCGACGGCTAGTGTCGCTAAAAATAACAAAGAATAAAATGGAACCAACTTGAGGTATGGCACTAGCAGTCCATGAATTAAAGAATACAAGATTACGACACTTGTTTTTTTACAGCTTTTTGTTGTTGTGTTTTTTTACTTGTGACGTAACCACAAACAGAAAAACAAATAAAAAAATATCGTATGACTTCGCCCAACCAATGAGAAAAAGAGTGCAAGATGCTTACGTCACAAGTGAAACAACAACAGAGTGAAAATGCCAAAGTGTCGTAAACTTGTATTCTTTTATTCATGCTAGCAGTCCATATCTATTACGTCCACCATGGAAAAGTTTAAATGCGCTCCTGGTTGTCAAAACTAACACTAACTTATATTTGCTTATATTGTCAAGTACAAACTTGACTACTAAGGCGCCACACGTATACAATACATAACTGGATAGGGTATCCCATATAAAGTATAACAGTTTTTGTGTGAGCATTTGAAGGTGACATTTAGGTAGTTTGTTGATAGGACTTTTTAGGTAACAACGATCAGCAGTACGCAGATGACGGCTGAACATTTTTTTCTTCATTGTTGAAAAATTAATTTAAAACAATAGCGGAAATATTAATGTTGTGCGCGAAAATTGTTAATAGTGTGTTATTAAACGTACATCTCAAATAACACAGGAAAAAAGAGATTATTTACGAAATTCTTTTACAAGATTTTGAGTTGAAAGTTTTAAAAAAGCGCGATACTTAATTTCAATCTGTCATCCGCGTAGTGTGAGCTGTCATTTATTGAGTCTCCAGAGCTAGTGTCGCTAAAAATAACAAAGACTAAAATGGAACCAAATTGATGTATGGCACTAGCAGTCCATGAATGAAAGAATACAAGATTACACTTGTTTTTTTTTTTTAGCTCTTTGTTGTTGTGTTTTTTCACTTGTGACGTAACCACAAACAGAAAACCAAATAAATAAATCTGTCAATCTATCTGTCTATCGATAGACAGATAGATATCGATATATAGATAGATAGATAGATAGATAGGATATCTATCTATCGATAGATAGATATATCGATAGAGAGATAGATAGATATATAGATAGATCTATCTATCGATAGATAGATATATATATATATATATGTAGGAATTGAGTAGTTGGCAACTCCTACCTTCTTACTTTACTGGAATTTAACGAAGAAACTGATGAACCGATTAACTTTACAATTACAATAGTTGGCAGCATCGATGATGGGAGACGATGTAAAAACGAGAGAACAATACGTCTCTTTGACTGCGTACCACCGATCCAGCAACATCGTCGAACTACCTACTTTGCTTAATCTATTTTTTTAATAATTCTACTACTTGCTTTTTTTGTTAAAATTAAAATAATAAATCAATTTGAATTTAAAATAATTGTACTTAATTAATAAATTACAATAAAATCACTACAATTAACTCTACATGGGGGCTCAACCTACCTAAAATTAAATTAAAAAATTTAATCATTGAACCTGTAAAAATATTCGATAATTTTTTACGTTTTTTAAGTCGCGGTTGCTGCTGAGAAGCTGTATCATGTGATATGTGACATGTCACATGTGACATGTCATATGTCACATGTCACATGTCACATGTCATATGTCACATGTCACATGTCACATGTCACATGTCACATGTCACATGTCACATGTCACATGTCACATGTCACATGTCACATGTCACATGTCACATGTCACATGTCACATGTCACATGTCACATGTCACATGTCACATGTCACATGTCACATGTCACATGTCACATGTCATGTCACATGTCACATGTCACATGTCACATGTCACATGTCACATGTCACATGTCACATGTCACATGTCACATGTCACATGTCACATGTCACATGTCACATGTCACATGTCACATGTCACATGTCACATGTCACATGTCACATGTCACATGTCACATATCACATGTCACATGTCACATGTCACATGTCA
Source organism: Baccha elongata (assembly GCA_951217065.1). Taxonomy (NCBI): domain Eukaryota; kingdom Metazoa; phylum Arthropoda; class Insecta; order Diptera; family Syrphidae; genus Baccha; species Baccha elongata. Next base: position 175,865 of record CATNUY010000037.1, read on the forward strand.
CATGTCACATGTCACATGTCACATGTCACATGTCACATGTCACATGTCACATGTCACATGTCACATGTCACATGTCACATGTCACATGTCACATGTCACATGTCACATGTCACATGTCACATGTCACATGTCACATGTCACATGTCACATGTCACATGTCACATGTCACATGTCACATGTAACATGTCACATGTCACATGTCACATGTCACATGTCATATGTCACATGTCACATGTCACATGTCACATGTCACATGTCACATGTCACATGTCACATGTCACATGTCACATGTCACATGTCACATGTCACATGTCACATGTCACATGTCATGTGTCACATGTCACATGTCACATGTCAAATGTCACATGTCACATGTCACATGTCACATGTCATATGTCACATGTCACATGTCACATGTCACATGTCACATGTCACATGTCACATGTCACATGTCACATGTCACATGTCACATGTCACATGTCACATGTCACATGTCACATGTCACATGTCACATGTCACATGTCACATGTCACATGTCACATGTCACATGTCACATGTCACATGTCACATGTCACATGTCACATGTCACATGTCACATGTCACATGTCACATGTCACATGTGACATGTGACATGTGACATGTGACATGTGACATGTGACATGTCACATGTCACATGTCACATGTCACATGTCACATGTCACATGTCACATGTCACATGTCACATGTCACATGTCACATGTCACATGTCACATGTCACATGTCACATGTCACATGTCACATGTCACATGTCACATGTCACATGTCACATGTCACATGTCACATGTCACATGTCACATGTCACATGTCACATGTCACATGTCACATGTCACATGTCACATGTCACATGTCACATGTCACATGTCACATGTCACATGTCACATGTCACATGTCACATGTCACATGTCACATGTCACATGTCACATGTCACATGTCACATGTCACATGTCACATGTCACATGTCACATGTCACATGTGACATGTGACATGTGACATGTGACATGTGACATGTGACATGTGACATGTGACATGTGACATGTGACATGTGACATGTGACATGTGACATGTGACATGTGACATGTGACATGTGACATGTGACATGTGACATGTGACATGTGACATGTGACATGTGACATGTGACATGTGACATGTGACATGTGACATGTGACATGTGACATGTGACATGTGACATGTGACATGTGACATGTGACATGTGACATGTGACATGTGACATGTGACATGTGACATGTGACATGTGACATGTGACATGTGACATGTGACATGTGACATGTGACATATGACATATGACATGTTACATGTGACATGTGACATGTGACATGTGACATGTGACATGTGACATGTGACATGTGACATGTGACATGTGACATGTGACATGTGACATGTGACATGTGACATGTGACATGTGACATGTGACATGTGACATGTGACATGTGACATGTGACATGTGACATGTGACATGTGACATGTGACATGTGACATGTGACATGTGACATGTGACATGTGACATGTGACATGTGACATGTGACATGTGACATGTGACATGTGACATGTGACATGTGACATGTGACATGTGACATGTGACATGTGACATGTGACATGTGACATGTGACATGTGACATGTGACATGTGACATGTGACATGTGACATGTGACATGTGACATGTGACATGTGACATGTGACATGTGACATGTGACATGTGACATGTGACATGTGACATGTGACATGTGACATGTGACATGTGACATGTGACATGTGACATGTGACATGTGACATGTGACATGTGACATGTGACATGTGACATGTGACATGTGACATGTGACATGTGACATGTGACATGTGACATGTGACATGTGACATGTGACATGTGACATGTGACATGTGACATGTGACATGTGACATGTGACATGTGACATGTGACATGTGACATGTGACATGTGACATGTGACATGTGACATGTGACATGTGACATGTGACATGTGACATGTGACATGTGACATGTGACATGTGACATGTGACATGTGACATGTGACATGTGACATGTGACATGTGACATGTGACATGTGACATGTGACATGTGACATGTGACATGTGACATGTGACATGTGACATGTGACATGTGACATGTGACATGTGACATGTGACATGTGACATGTGACATGTGACATGTGACATGTGACATGTGACATGTGACATGTGACATGTGACATGTGACATGTGACATGTGACATGTGACATGTGACATGTGACATGTGACATGTGACATGTGACATGTGACATGTGACATGTGACATGTGACATGTGACATGTGACATGTGACATGTGACATGTGACATGTGACATGTGACATGTGACATGTGACATGTGACATGTGACATGTGACATGTGACATGTGACATGTGACATGTGACATGTGACATGTGACATGTGACATGTGACATGTGACATGTGACATGTGACATGTGACATGTGACATGTGACATGTGACATGTGACATGTGACATGTGACATGTGACATGTGACATGTGACATGTGACATGTGACATGTGACATGTGACATGTGACATGTGACATGTGACATGTGACATGTGACATGTGACATGTGACATGTGACATGTGACATGTGACATGTGACATGTGACATGTGACATGTGACATGTGACATGTGACATGTGACATGTGACATGTGACATGTGACATGTGACATGTGACATGTGACATGTGACATGTGACATGTGACATGTGACATGTGACATGTGACATGTGACATGTGACATGTGACATGTGACATGTGACATGTGACATGTGACATGTGACATGTGACATGTGACATGTGACATGTGACATGTGACATGTGACATGTGACATGTGACATGTGACATGTGACATGTGACATGTGACATGTGACATGTGACATGTGACATGTGACATGTGACATGTGACATGTGACATGTGACATGTGACATGTGACATGTGACATGTGACATGTGACATGTGACATGTGACATGTGACATGTGACATGTGACATGTGACATGTGACATGTGACATGTGACATGTGACATGTGACATGTGACATGTGACATGTGACATGTGACATGTGACATGTGACATGTGACATGTGACATGTGACATGTGACATGTGACATGTGACATGTGACATGTGACATGTGACATGTGACATGTGACATGTGACATGTGACATGTGACATGTGACATGTGACATGTGACATGTGACATGTGACATGTGACATGTGACATGTGACATGTGACATGTGACATGTGACATGTGACATGTGACATGTGACATGTGACATGTGACATGTGACATGTGACATGTGACATGTGACATGTGACATGTGACATGTGACATGTGACATGTGACATGTGACATGTGACATGTGACATGTGACATGTGACATGTGACATGTGACATGTGACATGTGACATGTGACATGTGACATGTGACATGTGACATGTGACATGTGACATGTGACATGTGACATGTGACATGTGACATGTGACATGTGACATGTGACATGTGACATGTGACATGTGACATGTGACATGTGACATGTGACATGTGACATGTGACATGTGACATGTGACATGTGACATGTGACATGTGACATGTGACATGTGACATGTGACATGTGACATGTGACATGTGACATGTGACATGTGACATGTGACATGTGACATGTGACATGTGACATGTGACATGTGACATGTGACATGTGACATGTGACATGTGACATGTGACATGTGACATGTGACATGTGACATGTGACATGTGACATGTGACATGTGACATGTGACATGTGACATGTGACATGTGACATGTGACATGTGACATGTGACATGTGACATGTGACATGTGACATGTGACATGTGACATGTGACATGTGACATGTGACATGTGACATGTGACATGTGACATGTGACATGTGACATGTGACATGTGACATGTGACATGTGACATGTGACATGTGACATGTGACATGTGACATGTGACATGTGACATGTGACATGTGACATGTGACATGTGACATGTGACATGTGACATGTGACATGTGACATGTGACATGTGACATGTGACATGTGACATGTGACATGTGACATGTGACATGTGACATGTGACATGTGACATGTGACATGTGACATGTGACATGTGACATGTGACATGTGACATGTGACATGTGACATGTGACATGTGACATGTGACATGTGACATGTGACATGTGACATGTGACATGTGACATGTGACATGTGACATGTGACATGTGACATGTGACATGTGACATGTGACATGTGACATGTGACATGTGACATGTGACATGTGACATGTGACATGTGACATGTGACATGTGACATGTGACATGTGACATGTGACATGTGACATGTGACATGTGACATGTGACATGTGACATGTGACATGTGACATGTGACATGTGACATGTGACATGTGACATGTGACATGTGACATGTGACATGTGACATGTGACATGTGACATGTGACATGTGACATGTGACATGTGACATGTGACATGTGACATGTGACATGTGACATGTGACATGTGACATGTGACATGTGACATGTGACATGTGACATGTGACATGTGACATGTGACATGTGACATGTGACATGTGACATGTGACATGTGACATGTGACATGTGACATGTGACATGTGACATGTGACATGTGACATGTGACATGTGACATGTGACATGTGACATGTGACATGTGACATGTGACATGTGACATGTGACATGTGACATGTGACATGTGACATGTGACATGTGACATGTGACATGTGACATGTGACATGTGACATGTGACATGTGACATGTGACATGTGACATGTGACATGTGACATGTGACATGTGACATGTGACATGTGACATGTGACATGTGACATGTGACATGTGACATGTGACATGTGACATGTGACATGTGACATGTGACATGTGACATGTGACATGTGACATGTGACATGTGATCATGTGACATGTGACATGTGACATGTGACATGTGACATGTGACATGTGACATGTGACATGTGACATGTGACATGTGACATGTGACATGTGACATGTGACATGTGACATGTGACATGTGACATGTGACATGTGACATGTGACATGTGACATGTGACATGTGACATGTGACATGTGACATGTGACATGTGACATGTGACATGTGACATGTGACATGTGACATGTGACATGTGACATGTGACATGTGACATGTGACATGTGACATGTGACATGTGACATGTGACATGTGACATGTGACATGTGACATGTGACATGTGACATGTGACATGTGACATGTGACATGTGACATGTGACATGTGACATGTGACATGTGACATGTGACATGTGACATGTGACATGTGACATGTGACATGTGACATGTGACATGTGACATGTGACATGTGACATGTGACATGTGACATGTGACATGTGACATGTGACATGTGACATGTGACATGTGACATGTGACATGTGACATGTGACATGTGACATGTGACATGTGACATGTGACATGTGACATGTGACATGTGACATGTGACATGTGACATGTGACATGTGACATGTGACATGTGACATGTGACATGTGACATGTGACATGTGACATGTGACATGTGACATGTGACATGTGACATGTGACATGTGACATGTGACATGTGACATGTGACATGTGACATGTGACATGTGACATGTGACATGTGACATGTGACATGTGACATGTGACATGTGACATGTGACATGTGACATGTGACATGTGACATGTGACATGTGACATGTGACTTGTGACATGTGACATGTGACATGTGACATGTGACATGTGACATGTGACATGTGACATGTGACATGTGACATGTGACATGTGACATGTGACATGTGACATGTGACATGTGACATGTGACATGTGACATGTGACATGTGACATGTGACATGTGACATGTGACATGTGACATGTGACATGTGACATGTGACATGTGACATGTGACATGTGACATGTGACATGTGACATGTGACATGTGACATGTGACATGTGACATGTGACATGTGACATGTGACATGTGACATGTGACATGTGACATGTGACATGTGACATGTGACATGTGACATGTGACATGTGACATGTGACATGTGACATGTGACATGTGACATGTGACATGTGACATGTGACATGTGACATGTGACATGTGACATGTGACATGTGACATGTGACATGTGACATGTGACATGTGACATGTGACATGTGACATGTGACATGTGACATGTGACATGTGACATGTGACATGTGACATGTGACATGTGACATGTGACATGTGACATGTGACATGTGACATGTGACATGTGACATGTGACATGTGACATGTGACATGTGACATGTGACATGTGACATGTGACATGTGACATGTGACATGTGACATGTGACATGTGACATGTGACATGTGACATGTGACATGTGACATGTGACATGTGACATGTGACATGTGACATGTGACATGTGACATGTGACATGTGACATGTGACATGTGACATGTGACATGTGACATGTGACATGTGACATGTGACATGTGACATGTGACATGTGACATGTGACATGTGACATGTGACATGTGACATGTGACATGTGACATGTGACATGTGACATGTGACATGTGACATGTGACATGTGACATGTGACATGTGACATGTGACATGTGACATGTGACATGTGACATGTGACATGTGACATGTGACATGTGACATGTGACATGTGACATGTGACATGTGACATGTGACATGTGACATGTGACATGTGACATGTGACATGTGACATGTGACATGTGACATGTTGACATGTGACATGTGACATGTGACATGTGACATGTGACATGTGACATGTGACATGTGACATGTGACATGTGACATGTGACATGTGACATGTGACATGTGACATGTGACATGTGACATGTGACATGTGACATGTGACATGTGACATGTGACATGTGACATGTGACATGTGACATGTGACATGTGACATGTGACATGTGACATGTGACATGTGACATGTGACATGTGACATGTGACATGTGACATGTGACATGTGACATGTGACATGTGACATGTGACATGTGACATGTGACATGTGACATGTGACATGTGACATGTGACATGTGACATGTGACATGTGACATGTGACATGTGACATGTGACATGTGACATGTGACATGTGACATGTGACATGTGACATGTGACATGTGACATGTGACATGTGACATGTGACATGTGACATGTGACATGTGACATGTGACATGTGACATGTGACATGTGACATGTGACATGTGACATGTGACATGTGACATGTGACATGTGACATGTGACATGTGACATGTGACATGTGACATGTGACATGTGACATGTGACATGTGACATGTGACATGTGACATGTGACATGTGACATGTGACATGTGACATGTGACATGTGACATGTGACATGTGACATGTGACATGTGACATGTGACATGTGACATGTGACATGTGACATGTGACATGTGACATGTGACATGTGACATGTGACATGTGACATGTGACATGTGACATGTGACATGTGACATGTGACATGTGACATGTGACATGTGACATGTGACATGTGACATGTGACATGTGACATGTGACATGTGACATGTGACATGTGACATGTGACATGTGACATGTGACATGTGACATGTGACATGTGACATGTGACATGTGACATGTGACATGTGACATGTGACATGTGACATGTGACATGTGACATGTGACATGTGACAGTGACATGTGACATGTGACATGTGACATGTGACATGTGACATGTGACATGTGACATGTGACATGTGACATGTGACATGTGACATGTGACATGTGACATGTGACATGTGACATGTGACATGTGACATGTGACATGTGACATGTGACATGTGACATGTGACATGTGACATGTGACATGTGACATGTGACATGTGACATGTGACATGTGACATGTGACATGTGACATGTGACATGTGACATGTGACATGTGACATGTGACATGTGACATGTGACATGTGACATGTGACATGTGACATGTGACATGTGACATGTGACATGTGACATGTGACATGTGACATGTGACATGTGATCATGTGACATATGACATGTGACATGTGACATGTGACATGTGACATGTGACATGTGACATGTGACATGTGACATGTGACATGTGACATGTGACATGTGACATGTGACATGTGACATGTGACATGTGACATGTGACATGTGACATGTGACATGTGACATGTGACATGTGACATGTGACATGTGACATGTGACATGTGACATGTGACATGTGACATGTGACATGTGACATGTGACATTGACATGTGACATGTGACATGTGACATGTGACATGTGACATGTGACATGTGACATGTGACATGTGACATGTGACATGTGACATGTGACATGTGACATGTGACATGTGACATGTGACATGTGACATGTGACATGTGACATGTGACATGTGACATGTGACATGTGACATGTGACATGTGACATGTGACATGTGACATGTGACATGTGACATGTGACATGTGACATGTGACTGTGACATGTGACATGTGACATGTGACATGTGACATGTGACATGTGACATGTGACATGTGACATGTGACATGTGACATGTGACATGTGACATGTGACATGTGACATGTGACATGTGACATGTGACATGTGACATGTGACATGTGACATGTGACATGTGACATGTGACATGTGACATGTGACATGTGACATGTGACATGTGACATGTGACATGTGACATGTGACATGTGACTTGTGACTTGTGACATGTGACATGTGACTTGTGACATGTGACATGTGACATGTGACATGTGACATGTGACATGTGACATGTGACATGTGACATGTGACATGTGACATGTGACATGTGACATGTGACATGTGACATGTGACATGTGACATGTGACATGTGACATGTGACATGTGACATGTGACATGTGACATGTGACATGTGACATGTGACATGTGACATGTGACATGTGACATGTGACATGTGACATGTGACATATGACATGTGACATGTCACATGTCACATATGCATGTGACATGTGACATGTGACATGTGACATGTGACGTGACATGTGACATGTGACATGTGACATGTGACATGTGACATGTGACATGTGACATGTGACATGTGACATGTGACATGTGACATGTGACATGTGACATGTGACATGTGACATGTGACATGTGACATGTGACATGTGACATGTGACATGTGACATGTGACATGTGACATGTGACATGTGACATGTGACATAGTGACATGTGACATGTGACATGTGACATGTGACATGTGACATGTGACATGTGACATGTGACATGTGACATGTGACATGTGACATGTGACATGTGACATGTGACATGTGACATGTGACATGTGACATGTGACATGTGACATGTGACATGTGACATGTGACATGTGACATGTGACATGTGACATGTGACATGTGACATGTGACATGTGACATGTGACATGTGACATGTGACATGTGACATGTGACATGTGACATGTGACATGTGACATGTGACATGTGACATGTGACATGTGACATGTGACATGTGACATGTGACATGTGACATGTGACATGTGACATGTGACATGTGACATGTGACATGTGACATGTGACATGTGACATGTGACATGTGACATGTGACATGTGACATGTGACATGTGACATGTGACATGTGACATGTGACATGTGACATGTGACATGTGACATGTGACATGTGACATGTGACATGTGACATGTGACATGTGACATGTGACATGTGACATGTGACATGTGACATGTGACATGTGACATGTGACATGTGACATGTGACATGTGACATGTGACATGTGACATGTGACATGTGACATGTGACATGTGACATGTGACATGTGACATGTGACATGTGACATGTGACATGTGACATGTGACATGTGACATGTGACATGTGACATGTGACATGTGACATGTGACATGTGACATGTGACATGTGACATGTGACATGTGACATGTGACATGTGACATGTGACATGTGACATGTGACATGTGACATGTGACATGTGACATGTGACATGTGACATGTGACATGTGACATGTGACATGTGACATGTGACATGTGACATGTGACATGTGACATGTGACATGTGACATGTGACATGTGACATGTGACATGTGACATGTGACATGTGACATGTGACATGTGACATGTGACATGTGACATGTGACATGTGACATGTGACATGTGACATGTGACATGTGACATGTGACATGTGACATGTGACATGTGACATGTGACATGTGACATGTGACATGTGACATGTGACATGTGACATGTGACATGTGACATGTGACATGTGACATGTGACATGTGACATGTGACATGTGACATGTGACATGTGACATGTGACATGTGACATGTGACATGTGACATGTGACATGTGACATGTGACATGTGACATGTGACATGTGACATGTGACATGTGACATGTGACATGTGACATGTGACATGTGACATGTGACATGTGACATGTGACATGTGACATGTGACATGTGACATGTGACATGTGACATGTGACATGTGACATGTGACATGTGACATGTGACATGTGACATGTGACATGTGACATGTGACATGTGACATGTGACATGTGACATGTGACATGTGACATGTGACATGTGACATGTGACATGTGACATGTGACATGTGACATGTGACATGTGACATGTGACATGTGACATGTGACATGTGACATGTGACATGTGACATGTGACATGTGACATGTGACATGTGACATGTGACATGTGACATGTGACATGTGACATGTGACATGTGACATGTGACATGTGACATGTGACATGTGACATGTGACATGTGACATGTGACATGTGACATGTGACATGTGACATGTGACATGTGACATTGACATGTGACATGTGACATGTGACATGTGACATGTGACATGTGACATGTGACATGTGACATGTGACATGTGACATGTGACATGTGACATGTGACATGTGACATGTGACATGTGACATGTGACATGTGACATGTGACATGTGACATGTGACATGTGACATGTGACATGTGACATGTGACATGTGACATGTGACATGTGACATGTGACATGTGACATGTGACATGTGACATGTGACATGTGACATGTGACATGTGACATGTGACATGTGACATGTGACATGTGACATGTGACATGTGACATGTGACATGTGACATGTGACATGTGACATGTGACATGTGACATGTGACATGTGACATGTGACATGTGACATGTGACATGTGACATGTGACATGTGACATGTGACATGTGACATGTGACATGTGACATGTGACATGTGACATGTGACATGTGACATGTGACATGTGACATGTGACATGTGACATGTGACATGTGACATGTGACATGTGACATGTGACATGTGACATGTGACATGTGACATGTGACATGTGACATGTGACATGTGACATGTGACATGTGACATGTGACATGTGACATGTGACAGTGACATGTGACATGTGACATGTGACATGTGACATGTGACATGTGACATGTGACATGTGACATTGACATGTGACATGTGACATGTGACATGTGACATGTGACATGTGACATGTGACATGTGACATGTGACATGTGACATGTGACATGTGACATGTGACATGTGACATGTGACATGTGACATGTGACATGTGACATGTGACATGTGACATGTGACATGTGACATGTGACATGTGACATGTGACATGTGACATGTGACATGTGACATGTGACATGTGACATGTGACATGTGACATGTGACATGTGACATGTGACATGTGACATGTGACATGTGACATGTGACATGTGACATGTGACATGTGACATGTGACATGTGACATGTGACATGTGACATGTGACATGTGACATGTGACATGTGACATGTGACATGTGACATGTGACATGTGACATGTGACATGTGACATGTGACATGTGACATGTGACATGTGACATGTGACATGTGACATGTGACATGTGACATGTGACATGTGACATGTGACATGTGACATGTGACATGTGACATGTGACATGTGACATGTGACATGTGACATGTGACATGTGACATGTGACATGTGACATGTGACATGTGACATGTGACATGTGACATGTGACATGTGACATGTGACATGTGACATGTGACATGTGACATGTGACATGTGACATGTGACATGTGACATGTGACATGTGACATGTGACATGTGACATATGACATGTGACATGTGACATGTGACATGTGACATGTGACGTGACATGTGACATGTGACATGTGACATGTGACATGTGAAATGTGACATGTGACATGTGACATGTGACATGTGACATGTGACATGTGACATGTGACATGTGACATGTGACATGTGACATGTGACATGTGACATGTGACATGTGACATGTGACATGTGACATGTGACATGTGACATGTGACATGTGACATGTGACATGTGACATGTGACATGTGACATGTGACATGTGACATGTGACATGTGACATGTGACATGTGACATGTGACATGTGACATGTGACATGTGACATGTGACATGTGACATGTGACATGTGACATGTGACATGTGACATGTGACATGTGACATGTGACATGTGACATGTGACATGTGACATGTGACATGTGACATGTGACATGTGACATGTGACATGTGACATGTGACATGTGACATGTGACATGTGACATGTGACATGTGACATGTGACATGTGACATGTGACATGTGACATGTGACATGTGACATGTGACATGTGACATGTGACATGTGACATGTGACATGTGCACATGTCACATGTCACATGTCACATGTGACATGTGACATGTGACATGTGACATGTGACATGTGACATGTGACATGTGACATGTGACATGTGACATGTGACATGTGACATATAACATGTGACATGTGACATGTAACATGTGACATGTGACATGTGACATGTAACATGTGACATGTGACATGTGACATGTGACATGTGACATGTGACATGTGACATGTGACATGTGACATGTGACATGTGACATGTGACATGTGACATGTGACATGTGACATGTGACATGTGACATGTGACATGTGACATGTGACATGTGACATGTGACATGTGACATGTGACATGTGACATGTGACATGTGACATGTGACATGTGACATGTGAC